>QFEC01007396.1:0-18278 GCA_003316585.1 Gomphus bonarii
GACTTTCAAAGGGACCTTGGTACACCGGTGAGTATCAGCAGAGCATACATAGAGGAGGGGAAGGGGTGGTTCTTTAGGGTTTGGGGTGGTGGGTTTGATTTCAGGCATGACTGGTTGGATTTCAGTTGGAAATGGGTGTAGCATGTCTCTAGTATTCCCTAGTGTACATGTTTCAAGAACTAAAAATCGATTTGTTGAGTGGGGCATGTCCTTCACCACTGACTTGCCTAAAACCCCTGTTTCTCTCCTTCAGAAGCTTTGACCCTTGCCTTCTGTGCTGCCTCATGAGCATCTAGAGCAGCTGCTACTGACTCTGAGATCATATCTGTAAGTGTAGCTCCTGTGAGGTTAGTGCAGACATGTTCTTTGCAGGGCTCTGGGCATGCTGGGGAGATATGGCCTTGCTTGCCACAGTTGTAGCATATCTGAGTCTCAATGCATTGTTGGTTGGAATCTATATCCATGGGTGTCACAGTACTGGTTGTGGGGATGGCAGGAGTGGTTGCAGTGCAAATTGGGACAGTGCAGTGGGAACCAAGAGGTGCTTGTGCCTTCTTAACTTGTACAAGATGGTGATAGTTGCAGTCAATCTGACATGTGGCTTCCTTCCATGCCTTGAGGTTGGATGGGAGGAATGGTTGTGCATGGATCTTGTCTAGAATTGTTGCTGGAAGTCCTCGTGCATAGGCATCCTCTAGTGCCTCATCATTAATGCCTGTTCTCCTTGCAAGGATCTCAAACTGTGCAGTATAATCATCTGCTGACATGCTAGATGTCATCTTAAGATCATGTAGTTTGGTGTGGGCTATTCTGGCACAATCAGGGTCTCCAAAGGCTGCTTCAACCTGTTTAGCAAATTCATCAAAGGTAGTGGTTGAAGAGGTCCCATCAATGATAGCTTGTGTTTTATTTTGCACCCAGGTTACTGCAGAGTCCCCTGACATAAATGAGAGGGCATAGAGTATTTTTGTTTGTTCATCTGGGAATGCCTCTGGTTGAAGGGTGATAGAGAGTTTGATGGCACGGATGAATCCCTCTGTGTCTACTCTATCTCTGGTGAACTTCTCTGGATCAGCAGCCTTGATGGAGCAATGAGAAGGGGGGCTGAGTGTAGGGATGTGGGTGGTCAAGTGTTGGGTTGCTGTAATTGTGCCAGCTGAGGCAGTACTGGTCATATTGTTCTGCATAGCACCCAACTGCTCTCTAAGCACGTCATTCTGCTGCCTTAGGAGCTCAATTTGGTTTGCTTGGTTGGTAACCATATTTCTGAGAATGGCACCAGCAGCACCTAGGGATTCCCAATACTCCTCTAGGGTTTGGTTAAACATGGTATGAGATGGAAAGTGATGGGAAATATGTGTGAGGTTGTCTGAAAGGGAGCTTGATATTCTCTGAGGGCAATGCTATTGACAAGGTCACGACAACAAGATACTCTAATATTTAACAAGCTGATAAGGGGTTTTTCCACCTGGTGTAGCGGTAATCCTCAGTTTATACAAAGGTTACTAGCAATGAATACATAGAAGCCCACCTAGTGTATCAGTAATCCTCAGTTTATACAAAGGTTACTAGCAATGAATACATAGAAGCCCACCTGGTGTAGCGGTAATCCTCAGAGATCAAGCTAAGGGGTAACCGTTACACCAGTCACACTTATATACCCTAGCAGAAAGTCACAGAAGGTCATAGAAGGTGATGGAAGGTGACGGAAGGTTCTAGAAGGTGATAGAAAGTGATAGAAGGTCCCAGAAAGTTATAGAAGGTGATGGAAAATTATGGAAAGTTCCAGAAGGTTATGGAATATCATAGAAGGACATAAATGAGAAACAACAACTGACAGTGATCTCTAACTGAACCCTGACAGCCATGTACACCTTCTGAAGCAGGGCATTGTCATTGTAGTTGACAAATGCTGTGAGTTGGTGAAATTCCACAAAGAACTGAGTGACTTTGTGGTTTTCATGCATAGTTAATTTTTCAAGAGCAATCTTGGCTTTGGCTTGTTCATCCCAGGGATTGAAGTTGATTTGTAACTCATCAAGGAAGGTATCCAAGTTGGTGGCCCATCTTGGCTTAGTTTGAGGATTGCCAGTGAGATATGGCTTAAAGCATTCAGCATGGTTGTTAGGATCTCACTTCGCAAGATCTCTGTTTGCTTAGTCAATCATGATTAAGTGTTCTCTTTCCTATTCCAGAAACCCCGCTCAGTCCCCTTTGTTTACTCATCCTAGTTCTAGACCTTGCTTTTGTTTATTCACTTCACAATTCCACTCATGGTACATTTTCCTATTCAAGTAATTTCCATTGCCTTGCACAACAATCTTTGTAACAACTTTGCCCAAACCTTATTCTTACTCATCCATGTTTCACCTTGCCTTTGTTTTAATTCCTGTTCTGGAAACCCCTTTGTTCTTTTGATTTGAAATCATTCTGACTAATTTGAAATACTAATCTCGTATGTAATGTGTATGTAAATTGGTAGTTCAGTAGTCAGAAAATTGACTAAGATTACCCTGAGCTTTTAGTTAAACTTGGCCCTTGGAAATTAGGGTTACATGAGATTGGGACAGCACAGCACATAAGCTGAAGCCAAGCCCTACCCTGAACCTCACCTGTTGTCACAACCTCACATGAACTTGAACCAAGAACCTGGCTTGGCCTCATTCTTAACAATGGTCCCTTTGAGGTAGGAGATCATGTATTTGACCTTCTGCCTGTTGCCAGGAAAGGCATTGGGATGCATCTGGAAATTCATGTTGCACAGAAAAATGAAGCTTTTGAGCTTCTTTGGGTCAGCCCCATTGAAGGGGTTGGGTTCCCAACTTTGGGCAGTCTGACTATCTTAGCATTGCTGCCTGGTGGTCCTACTAAGCTCCAAGATTGGATTGAGGAGGTCCTAATTATTGCAGGTTGAGGGGCAGCTCTGGGTGGAGAAGTGGTCCTAGGAGGGGGAGTGAACTGTGGAATGGGAGGATCTTTGGGTTCAGGAACCTTGGTTGGCCTAGCCAAACTATGTTCACTCCTGTCCAGGTTGTATTCATATTTGTTATCACCTTGTTGCTCATACTCTATTTCATCATCAATAACCTCTTCAATCTGAGCTGACCATGAGGGGGAACTGAGAGAGTGGAGTGAGTGGGGTGAAGCATTATGACCGAAGCAAAGAGGCAGGGTGGAGGACATGCTACATGCTCTGTGCTGTAAGACTGTAGGGGTGAGCCAAACGTTCAGCTCATACAATAGCTCTAGTACGAGGAGGCATATTTTTAAAGTAGTAATAAAAGATAGATAGATGATTGGTTCAGATTATACTGTTAAGTGTGTGCACACACACACCCTTGGTTTGGGTTCTTGGCTCAGTCCAATGAGCTGAGGTGGATGTGGTGTTGGCTTCAATGCACTTGCATTGTGCCTATCTACCTGCCTGTGCCACTGGATTTTGGACAGATGCTCAGTAGGTTTCTGAGAGGCTCAGTACCAAATGATTGGACTACTGACTGAGGGACTGATACCATATGTCTAACTTAGTTGATAATCTGAACAGAGAATACATACATGAGATTAATTACTTATATAGACAACTGCCTTACCATAAGGTATGCAACAATGTTGCCTAAGGCATGGAAACCAGAATGCAAGATATGGATGCAAGAATAGGTAAAACATGGAAAGCGTGCATACATGTCCATACATGTACCAAAGGTAACTGAGGTGAAGTGAACAAATAAAAGAGAATAGAATGAAGTGAGATGTACTGAACCAAACCAAATGTACTTATACGACTTGTAAGTCAGTAACTTGTTATATAGTATGCAAGGACTTCAGTTGGTACAACTGAGTGAACCAAGGCTCAGTATAGCATACTTTGACAACAAGGTTGTATCATGGAATGCCTATGGTCTCCAACTTCTACCATCCTTTGGTCACACCCATCCTGTCTTCTCATCAACCTCCTATGTCCCTACCAAGAGGATCTAATCTAAGAACAAAATATTCAACCCCCCCCCCCTTCTCCTGTTATCTGAGATGGAGTCCCTGAGTACAAAGTTGAGAGAATCATAGACAGCAGGGTTCACTGAGGATAACTGGAGTACTTAGTCCACTGGAAGGGTTACAGAGCTGCAGATGACCTCTAGCTACCTGTGAAGGATGTCTCTGGAGTGAAGTGACTTATCAAGGAGTTTCATTGGCAAAACCCTGAAGCTCCACAGCATACATTAGCTACCCTATATGCAACCCTCCCCTTTCAAACCCTAGAGAACTTCACAGAAATTCCCAAACAGCATCTCTTTGATTGGACAGAAGGAAGGAACCTAACATGTGACACTCAACCCCCAAAAAATAAGTGAGGTTCCACCTGACACCTTATTCATTCCACTCAACACTTATATAAACACCCACTATCAACCTTCTCTCTGCCCACTTCAATAACAGTTACTCTTACCACTACAGCATGTCCAGCCAGCAGAGCCTCATCCCTCTTGAATCCTACCCTCTGTCATCATACTGGTCTTTCAAACCAAGAGACATTAGATGAATCAAGAGTGATATCCCAGCATAACCCAAACTCATTCTCTCCCCTCCCTGGTGGAAGAAGCCCACAACCCATCAGCCCTATGAGGCTGGAGACCTGATATTCTTAGGCAGATCCTCTATCCCCTTTACATTTGAGGGATTCACTGAGAGGAGGTCTTGCAATGTTGCAGGGGAGTATGCAGAGATGGCATTGTTCCAAACCTGCAGCAATGTCAGCCCCATTTACTCTTTCACCCTCCTGCTGTACTACAGGGTGATGATCAAGTTGACCAAACCTCCACCCACTCCTCATTCTGGGGAACCCTGAAATGGTATCTTGGGGGATGTTTCCATTGAATCTATCCTCCAAGACCCATTTCAAGCCAAAACTTCTGGAAGGGGTGGTAATTTATTCTCTAAGACCCACACTGAGTCATTATGTATTGAGAGGGGGGTAATGTTAGGGTTTAGTTGATCTTTTCCCATCTATATTTGCATCTTTGATTATGTAATAAGCACTGGAGTAGGGCATAGGACTGTGACTAGTGTGACAGTAACTCCTCAGCTTGATCTCTGAGAATTACTGCTACACCAGGTAGATTAGTCCCAATCAGCTCATAACAATTGGAGTATCTTATTATTGTAGCCTTGTCAAAGCATTTCCCTCACAGCTCCCCCCTTGTAGTAACTCCATAGTCTGTTGTATTATTTATTTTGCATTCAGACCATGTTGTTATTTTTAAATACAAGGTCTTCACATGCATATATGTAAACCTCCATATCTTTGTAGTTAGTTTTCTAGTTTGAATATTGATTTAGTCTCCCTCTCAATACTTCTGTAACCCCTCTCTGAAATCAAGGACAAGATAACCTGAGAGGGTGTAACACCTAAGTTGAAGTGAAGTCCCCTCAACTCTGTACTCTCTCATCAACCTCAGTTCAACTTCAACAGCTCAGACCCCCTCAAGATACCTTAATAACAAGGAGGGCATGGACCATTGGTAGATATATATCAGAGGGCTCACTAGCAAGGGATTCCTAGGCTTTCCTCTTAGGATTTTCCCCTTGCTAGTATGGTGTGATATTCCACAGATGTACCAGGGATTGCCCTTACAGAGTAGGGTATAGGGTTGTGATTGGTGTGATGGTTACCCCTTAGCTTGATCTCTGAGGATTACTGCTACACTAGGTGGATTAGCCTCAATCAGCTCATAATTGTTAGAGTATTTTGTAACTGTGGCCTTGTCATAGTATCACCCTCACACTGGGTAGGGCATAGGGTTATGACTGGTGTGATAGCTACCCCTCAGTTTAATCTCTGAGAATATCTACTACACCAGGTAAGCTTCATGTGTATTTACTATTGGTAGACATGTATAAACTGAGGAGATCCACCAGCTGGACTAGTCCTTATCAGCTAGCATTTCTTAGAGTATCTTGTGGTTGTAGCCTTGTTAATAGTGTTGCTCTGATACCTTTGGCCTGGAGGCAACCTATACACATTTCTACTGATTACCATGCATGGTTTTTTAACTTATCTCATTTGGCATGAGACATTCTTTCAATACCAGGCAAGTATGCTATCACTGGCTCTTGTTTATTGACATGATACTAATAATACTATCTTAACATCTCTAGGCTCTACTGTGGCTGTTGAATGAAATTTTTGGGGCAGGAAGGACACTATTTCTTTTCACCATGTAAGTCTGGAGCCAAATGTTGATATACGTAGCAATGTTGGGGACTATTTGGTTGTATGGGCGCTAATATGAAAACTTTGAGGCTTGCAAGCAACCACGTCCTCCATACATGTTAGTGTCTGTGTCTGTGTCTGTGTCTGAGCTTTCTCTCTCTCTCTCTATTTTACTACTGCACTCAACAGGTTATAGGCCCCCATCTAGCCTAAGTATCATCAACAACCTCATTATTATCGCTTATCAGTTCAATATCTTTTGACCATCTTTGCATTTCACCTACACCATGTCATCCCTTAACAATCAAGTTAACATGCTCTCCAAGGTGCCACCCCTTGAGGAAGGGAACTATCATGTTTGGAAGGAGGGGATGGAGATGTTTTTTATGGGAGTCAGCGCCACCTGGATCACATATGAGCCCACAGTGACTGTCCCTCAGAGTTCTATAGCAGAGGATAGACAACTCACCTTCTTTATTCAAGCCTTACCCCTGAACTCCAGTATTTGGTTTCTGGGGAGACATCTGCACTGGAGGCCTGGAAAGTTATCAATGCACGATTCCAGAGATCTACCATAGCCTGTCACCTCAAGGCTCATCAGAGCTTTTACCAGATTGATCATGACCCTGCTAAGTCCAAAGTCCATCGATATCTACATTCATGCTGTTGAAACTGCCCGTCAGACGCTCAAGAATCTTGGATGTGTTATTGATGACACAGAAACTATGGACGTCCTCCTTATGAATCTCCACTCTTCCTATCACACCATTTGCACTTCTATTCTCACCGCCAAAGCAGAACCAACTCTTGCTGATATCAAGTCAGTTTTGACTGGCGCATCTTCCTCCATTACTGCCATAAAACCTGAACCCTCTGATTTTGCCCACGCTACTCAATTTGGACAAAGTAGAGGATGGAAAGCTGTTAGTGGTCATGTTTCACGTTCCTCATCTGGTCATAGTTCCCGAGAAGATAAAAAGGTTATCGTTGGTGTGATCCAACTAATGAAGGTCATTGTCATCGCTGCGGTCATTCAGGTCACATTGCTGCACATTGCATTCATGACATGCTGAGGCATGTCAAGGATTGGGTTATGGCAGGTCCACCACATCGGGCACAGGTTCATTTTGTTTCAGAAACTGCTGATATGGTTCAGACACCTCAAGTATCGTTCAATGCCTTATTCACCAGTCAACCTTCATCTCCCATTCTTTCCCACACCCCTTCACCCGAGTTTGTGATGCACATCTGATTGTCAGATTTGGTGGGAGCTTTGATTCTTTTTTTGCATCCCCATCAGGTGGGAGTGTTGATATACATAGTAATGTTGGGGACTATTTGGTTGTATGGGCGCTAATATGAAAACTTTGAGGCTTGCGAGCAACCATGTCCTCCATACATGTTAGTGTCTGTGTCTGTGTCTGTGTCTGAGCTTCCTCTCTCTCTCTCTCTATTTTACTACTGCGCTCAACACCAAAGTCTATCCATACACTTATACTGATAAAGCAGAACTGTCATCTTACTCACTCAGCTATTCACAATATACTAGGAGATTAGGATTTAGCTAGATCTATATATATTGTATGTATTACCTACATATCATTTAAAAATTTTCTTTAGTCTATACTACCCATACCACCTGTATATGGGCTCCAAAGGTTAAGGGCATGTCACATTGTCACAGGGCAACAGTTTTGGCCATTATGTTATGCATAAGGTTTTTGCTTGACATGCATTATACTGTATGTAGTTTTAATTTACAAGATCTGCTTCACATATGTATCAATCAAGTTGATTGTGATAACTTGCACTTGATATTGACTTTCTTGCTGGAAATTACGTTGACCTTGGCATGTATGTACATAGTAATAGTAGAAGAATAGATGGAGAATCCGTTGGAATGACTTACAAGGGGGATAAAAATCAATCGGCACCCACATCCAGGTCAAGACCCCGTGTTTCCTCCATACCTTCTTTCCATATCGCGTACAATTTCTTTCGATTGACATCTCTTGTCTCTTCCTTGCTCGCGACATCAAATATCCTTTGATATAATTGTCTGAGAAGTTCCGTAGGTTCCAAAACTCCTGTCTGACTATCGTCACCACATGAGTTGTGGAGATGTTGAAAAGTCAGGCGGGCGGCCCGACTTCTTTTCCGCATGGGTTCTCCTGATTGATCAAATGAAGATTCTGTTGGTGCCGTAGAAGAAAGATCGGAGAACAGAGGATCAAATAAAGATGTCTGCAGTCGCTTAAACGTTATGTTCGATTGCGTGCGAGCAGCTAGGTTCAGGAATGGTGACAACATAGTGAAAAGAGGAATAGCTGAAGTCTGTGTGTATGAGATCAATTACAACTTGGTACAACTATTCATGTCAAGAACGTACAGTGGAGAGATGGCTGATTTTATCCAACTCCTCTAAGTAGATGTCTGATAAATGATATGCTAGACTACTTGGCACCCGGTGATCTTCAGGGCTATGAAACCAGTGAGTAGTCACGTTTAAATGATGTCGGGTAATTCACCACAACGGCCCTCCTCGTGTAGACAGTATAATGTTGTACTCTTCACAAGCAGTTTTCTGCCAATTTACGCGGATGAGAAGCCGGAATGCTGCATTTGTGAATTTTCGAATGAGCATATAATACTTGTCTAATCTGTGCCTAACATCAGAAAGCGAGAGACAAGTTGCAGTACCATTCTAACCTTAATCGATCTATTCTGTTCCATTCTCGTACTGTAGCTTCCCAAAATGCCCTGAGAAATGATAGAGACCCAGAAGTCGTTGGAATGGTAAGAACAAGCTCTGCGAACTCAGAGGAAAGAGCTTGCTGCACGAGCGGCTTGTCAGACATCCAATAGCCTAGAGTGAATCAAGATAAGCTCGTAGCGGCATTTCCTCGTAACCTGTCACAACAGCATACAGTAGAAGAGTCCTTTCCATAGTTTGGTTAGTTCAGATTTAGGGAGAGGTTCTTGCGAGTTATTGGACAAAAAAAAAGAGAGATGCTTAAGGGCTGTGTCTCTAGTTTTCTTGTCTTCAAGTTGGCCATGGGTAAAGTTTAGTTAGAAGATCACATAACGCCATGTGAGACATCACCTGAGGATGCCAAGTATTTTCCAAGTGGAAGGTCGTCTAGTGGAGGATCCATCCTAATTTCTGTTTCTCACGATCACAGGGTTTACTGCTGTTATGTAATTTTTGCCAGATCGCGGCCACCTACGCGCGACCAGGTCTACGCGCTGTTTACCCACTTGCCGTTTTCGTAACGTTCCCTGCGTACAGATTCAGATCACCCCAAGCGCTGACCTGACGCTTTGTCACCACTTGCCGGCCCTGATACGGGGTTTCAGGCTCTTACGACACCAGCTGTGAAGGAATATTCGTGTAACAATATGGTACGCCTCTGTCATTCCGCGCTTGTGAGAATTTTACAACAAATTTTTATATACAGAATCATCGGACTTCAGTCTGTATTGAAGTTTGCGTTGACTCAGTTGAATCCGCTATAGCGTAAGTTCAGGAATATCATATTATCAACGCTACTCCCAATTTATCATTTGATCAACCCTCCTTGATAGAGCCACAAATGGCGGCAGTGACCGACTTGAGCTCTGTGGAAACCTTGCAATAGGTGGCGGAACGACACCTACCATGGGTCTCTTAAGGGTAATTTTAAAAACTCTCCCGGGCACCCATATAATGGTAGACCGTATTATTGTCAGAAATTCACTTATTCTAAATTTACCCTTCTCAGGTCATGATACGTCCCCGCACAGGAGATTTCGTCTATACTGATCTTGAGCTGGACATTATGATGCATGATATCAGATTATTCAAGCAAGAAAATATTGCTGGTGTTGTCTTTGGTGTCCTTTCAAAGGATGGCACTGTTGATATTGCGAAGAATCGAATGTGAGTTTAACGGTGATGAGTCGCGGAGGCCTAAGTGTCTCGGAGACTTCACTGTTTTCCTTTCGTCCCTCTTCTCACTTCTGCATCTTCCTTTCCAAACTTTTTATAACTTCATTCATGACAGGTTGGCTCAAGCTGCGAAGCCTCTGCAAGGTGCGTAAATTTTTTTCACTCTTTGGAAGTAGTAAAGCATTTTCTGCAATTCTGAAGTGTGTTTTCACCGTGCTTTCGATATGACAAGGAATCCTATAGAAGGCCAGTGTCAGGACTTTATACTATTGAACCACATAAAGCTTACTTCCTACTTGCAGCACTAGAAGATATTGCATCGATCGAGGGTATCGGTCGGATTTTGACTAGGTAATACATTCATGCTTATGTGCGAAGGAATCCTGATTTCCCATCAGCGGTCACGGAAAATATGCTCCAGAAAACCTCGAAACGTTATTGTCTCTAGCTTCCCTAGCTCTAAGATTGCACATTACTATTCTTCCAGGGTCAGGAATCAATGCCAAAACAGCCCGTGCTATTGTGAAATGCAACTGGTGGAAGGAATTCAGGGAGCTACATTTGAGTGCTGGTGAATGGATTGACGGTTCAATGCAATTTCGGAAGGAAGGAATGGGTATGGGTGTTGCAGTGAGTGAGTGGGGTGTCTGGCGTACAGATTCAGACATCGTAAGAGAAGTTAGACAGATTGCGGAAGATTCTTTGAGATAACATACATCTAATCAAAGATGAAACTTCGCGCGTGTATAACTAGTGAGTTACATGCATCTTTCCTCTTATGCTAGAAGAACTTTGGCGATAATCACCTCCTGTCATCGGTTTCGAGCTATTTGAGAATGGAAATTCATGTTTTTAGATAAACCTAGTTTGCCTACCTGATTCTCACAATTTAAAAATTTCCAGAGCAGCCTCAATAAACGAACAAAAGAATCCCAGCTAAGGATTTTCTCACGCAAGAGAGTGCTTAATCTAACTTGGGTTGGCGTATTACGTAATGTCCCGATTTCCAACCCAAGCGCAGTTTCTCAGCTCGATGACTGTTAGATGGCAACTTCAACTGCTCCTCAACTTATAATTTCAGGCGAAGTCGAACGAAGTTCTTTTGAAGAACTGCAGCACCCAGCGCCACAGAGACTAGATCAGAAGTTCAACCTCGACGATGCTTTCTCTGTACACGAGGATGAAGATTCAGGACCATTGGATTTCTATCCAAACTCAATATTAAGTGATTTGCAACTCAGAGGTGCTATAGGGGAGACAAAAGATAACTCAGAGGATCAATGGCAAAACCCAGAAATTGAGACTCCTCGTGAAGTGCAGAAAGAACCGTCAAATGATTCTACCAACGCGTCAATATCGACCCTGGAGATCGATGCCAAAGAACCACATCCACATCATTTTCCTGCCACCCCTCCTCAAGCTTCTACGTCTTATCAATCTATGGAATCGGAGGAGCCACCTGCCACCCCTCCTGACGACCCTATTGCTGCAGACTCACAGTTTACCACTATCGCCCTTTCCCCCCCTCCACATTCGCCCCCACACTCTCATACCGAAATTGAACACGCATATCCCAAAGTTGTCATCGATGCCTCCAAAGACCACATTCGAGATGTCAGGGTTGAATTATCACCATGTGTACCACAGTGGAACTCAGAATCAAGTTCGACTAAATCAGAGAAATCAGCCGATTTGATTTCACCCTCGTCGGTATCAGTCGGTGGCGGTTCTCGTCACATGACTCAGTCTGTAGGCTTGACTTCTACAAGTTCTCCCGCTTCCACACCAGTACACCGGTCTCTGCCTTCCTCATCGTATGGAAAGGCTCGATCCAGTGGTCCGACTACTTTGCAGAAAGTGGTTTCCAAAACTAGACCTCCCTATTTACCCCCAAAGCAAAAGGATGAAGATGAAAAACATAGTAAAGAGTGGGAGGAGATGATGCAACGTAGTCGCTTAGCTGGCAAGTGAAACCTTCTTCTCCCGATTGGCGCTGATAAGAATTATTTTGATACCTAGAACAGCGACGACGTGAAGAACTCGAAGCACGCCGCCTAGCTCGTGAATGGGCTGTAGAAGCAAATACCTCTTTCTGGGAACACGTCGTCATGCCCGATTGGAAGAATGCTATGAGGAATCCCGATTTACGCAAACTCTGGTGGGATGGTGTGTTTACCCCATGCTTCTTATTCGCCCATTGTGCAAATATGCTGTGTCAGGGGTTCCTACAAAGCTCCGGAGTACGGTATGGGAACGCGCTGTCGGTAATGGGCTCGCGTTGAGCAAAGGTATGATTTCTAAGTAGTCTATGCATTGTCTCGCCACTCATCTGACTTGGTTTCATGTTCAGATACGTATGTATCAACGCTCGCCAGAGCTAAGAACCTCATCGCTTCAAAACGATTTCCTACGACTGCAATATCATTGTTGGAATCTGACATTGCAAGCACACTGCCACAGCTGCATATATTCAGCTCCGCTACAGGTCCGCTGTACCACGACCTCCGTAACCTACTTTGTGCGTGGGTTGTCAGCCGAGCAGACGAGGGCCTAGGTTATATGCAAGGAGCTGCCAAAGTAGGTATTATGAGGATGTTGGCATGTTCTGTCCAACCTAACTTTAACTGTGGTACATGATTCGGAAGAGCGTTTACCAATTTTTATCTTTTTCAGATTGGTGGGATGCTATTGTTAAACCTCACGGGTCCCGCGCAAGCTTTCCTTGTTATGCGCAATCTATTGGAAAGGAATTGCTTACGGGCATTTTATGGCGGTCCGTCTATTCGAGATGATGTGCGTTCATCATTATTCTCAGTATAACGACATCTCAATGTTACTTGATGCAGGTCGAAGCCTACTATCGGTATGTTTTATTTCGATATAAAGAGATTCTGATGGGTAAGAGTTGTTTGAAGAATCTTTGATACCTTACTTGCGGATGGCATGCCAAAAGGTTTTCTTTTTACAGTCTATATCAATGTGTTATTAACTCCGGGAATTTTAGTTTATTTCAACTTCAAACAGCACCACATATCACCTTCAGAATATCTTGTAGATTGGCTTTTACCACTGTTCTTGGACCATCTCCCTCTGGAAGCTTGTTCTCGAATATGGGATGTCTTCCTCTTAGAGGGCGACGCCTTTCTCTTTCGTGCTGCGCTTGCTGTTCTGGGAGCCATTGAGTCACGTCTGTTCTTCCCAGACCGAAAAGAACTGCTGGAAGTGTTGAAGGGTGAAAGTAAGGCTGCCCTCGAAGTTGCCAAGAGAGACGTTACGAGTCCTGTCCAAAGTGAACATGGCGTCGTTTTAGGACCACGGTACGAAATATATCACTTGGACGAAGAAAAAGTATGGGAACGTGTGATGGAGATGGCAGAGTGGTGGAAAGAGAGCACCTGGCAGCGACTTATCGTACGAGAATTACCAGACTTGTAGGTGTCGGATTCAGTATCTGATGGTAACTTGAATCATTGTAATTTATTTATCTTTTTTTATCGACTGAGAATAATGACAAGGCGAGGACTTATCATAACAATGTTGCAAGAGGAATGACAACAAAAAACGTCCAAGGTGATGAAATACTACTTGGACAGTCCCTCATAAAACAACTTAAGCCTTCTGACACCTGGGCAGATAGCAAGACGAACTCTTTCGCCTTCGACATAGAGGCTACGTGCCTTTCCCTCGAACAAGCCATTCGGTCCAGTTAAGTTGAGATATTTGTCCCGATAAATTTTAGCAAGTCGGTCGCGTTTCAGGCTCCATTTTAGTTGATGAACGGCTGGTAGCAATGTGTGTGAGATACGCAAAGTGCAGGATTCGGCGTCTGGAAAAACGACCCGTGCAGTGTGATAGACCTGCAAAGGATCGATTGGACGAGAACCAAGAAGAGAGGATATCGAATGGCAGACATGGGCGCGATCCAAGTGCTGACTAGTCCAGTATTGTTTCACAGACTAAAACAGAAAATGTTAAGATATGAATGAGGCTCGACAAGGCGAAAAGGTCACCTGTGGGGAATAGAAGTATAGACCATGCCTCCATCTTCTTTCTATGCCAAGACCACGCATGACACCGCGATGAACAAGGTCACCAACGGTTGGTCGCAAGCCGCCACCCTGGGCAAACAGAAAATGACGGATTCGTGATGGGGCCACTACAAGAACCCGAAGTCTATGCAATGCCTTGTCTGACGCGACATTGCGAAAGAGAGGTGAGATAGTTGAGAGTTGAGCCAAATCAGGTAAATCCAAAAATGAGACTATGCTTCTGTAGTGGGTCAGGCGGTAAGAGAGTTAAGGATTAAACCTACATATGTAGAGGAGAACCTCAGGCGGCAGTGTAAGTAGTGTAGGGCGGTGTGCTGTGGCAGAGGCCATCTCTGAATCACGAAACGTTCGCTGCTCTTGTTATGTATGTGTATGTTGAGAATGTTTCGAATTATTGCAGGTAACTGGTGACAACGCGAGTCGATCGTCAAAACTGAGTTTCAAAGGTCCTGCGGACCACTCCTGATTGATTCATCATCGCTTCACTTTCCAGAAAACACTCGTTACGCGACAGCATCTTACAAAATTGGCTTTTCTTAATAATGTATCCTAGCTAGTCTAACTCAAGCAAATATCATCTAATAGCTCTTGCTTAGTTGCGATCATAACTTCTTTGTTTTTCGGTACGATTGTGACAGTATTAACTTATTATGTAACACTGAGTCTCAAATCCGCTCTCTCTTTTGACCACATCTACATTGATGCTTGACAGGAGGCAATACTTTGATTCCCCACCACTGTCATCGGATCTCACTCCAAACCAGTCATGGGGCTCTGGGACAGGTCTCATACCTATCCTATTGGACCAGTCCCCTTCCGAGGGTACTCTAGTTTCCCGTAACTCTGATCATTCAATACTCCCTTCGTCCTCCCAAGTCAGTGTAGGAACTTTCGGTCAACTGACACGACATCATTTGTGGCGCCCTACAGACCTTAATGATAGCCTAGACGATGTAGATGCTCGGTCTCGATCTCGGCTTCTGTTTGGTATCCATCACCACACTTCATCTTCACCTTTGTGTGGACATGATCTCTCCATTGCACCTGGATCATCTAGCTTTTCTACATCTACATCTTCCATCGGTTCGCAGGGATTTACACCAAATGAAGAGAGAGACACACCGCACATCGAAAGGGACTCACTTACTCTCTCTGCCTACCCTTTCTCTCTCTCAGTTCATGGCGATGCCAAAGATGAAACTTTCATGCTAGATCCTGACAACAAGAAAGGAACTTTTGACAATAAGCAAGATTCTTCCCTCGAGACTTCTGTTCGTGCGCTCGAAGGAATAGTGCTTATTCATCCCAGCAAGAAAACCCATGTTTCTCCTGGTGTAAGTCGACAGAAATCTGAGCTAGATGTACCTTTATCACCCACTTCAACATTTAATCTCTCTCCCTCAGTATCGATATCAAGTCAACATCAGCCTTCCTATGAATTTGTTCTTTCTGTATCAAGCAACTCTCCGCCTGGTAGACGTCAACAAATCCATTGTCGAGCTGTTTCTGCACCTTTATTTTCTTCGCCCGGGTCTGAGGCTGACGAGCCCGGAGCTTCTTCAGACGCCAAACTCTTACTTCCTGCTCTTACACTTGCCAATCCACAAAATCATGACCAACGATTTAAATCTGTGTCCAAGAGACATGGTTCCAACATTACAAGGGAATCAATGCGATGCTCAAATTATACAATCCCTGACGACTTATTATTGAGTTTCTCTAAGCCGGAAGCAAACATTATTTCCCTCACACGTTCGTCTACCGCTTCCTCGCTGGCTCCACCCTGGATTCGATCCGCAACCGTAGAACTGTGGGTTGACCAAGAGGGGTTCAGATCAATACAACCCAAGTTTGAGCTGGCTAAATATTGGAGGGACACAGGATTAAGCCCAAGTGGGCAACCGTTAGATGTGGCAGAGTTCGTTATGAAGAAGCAACCTCAAACATGGCACTTTCATCACGCTGTTCGTTATACAATATCATAGCTTAATCGCAACATTGTGATATTTGTTCCAGGTCTTCGACAGTCCTCCTGTACTACGTCGCCTCACTGTTAATGGTGACATGAACGATTATATCTCGAGGCAGGCGGCACTCAGCATCAAGCACAATGGGGTACATGCCGTTGAAAGTACCGAAGACAAAGGAAAGTTTGCATGGAAGTTTGAATATCTTGTGGAAGATAGGCGAATTCCTGAGACTGACAAGACAATGGCCGGCGAGAAGGTGAGTAAATTCCGAAAGAATTTTCCCGTAACTGACTTTTGTTCACTCGTCTACAAGAGATTCACGCCGCTTAATTTTGTGTGCAATCCAGAACTTCTCACTTCGATTCATGGGAAAAAAGTCAAGTTGCTCCACTGTCTGAAGAAGAGCATTACGCCGAAATTGCAGAGCTTCAGGCTAGATCACTCTACGTCGAATCACCTTCCTCGACCTTCAGGTGTGGTAGAGATAAAATCAAAAGGTAATTGTGATAAGCGGCAGAGTGCTGATAGTACCAAGGTCACGACTGGGTCTTTCCTGTCTTTACGTTCCCATCAAACAGAAAGTCTAAGAACGAGGAGCCTACTGAATCCACATGCCCTTGGTGCCACTGAAGAAGACCTCTTTTTGCAACCAGGCGAGACCCTAGTGAAAGTATAAACCCCGCAAAGACGGTGCCAGGGAACTATCATCCTGGAAAATAAGCATCCTCACAGCTAACCAATCATACAGATGCCACTGCGATACAGCATTTCCACGCTTTGGGCAGAGAATCGTGTTACCATCTTTATTGAAGATGTGGTTCCCGCCAAGTACCTTCAGGAAGAGATAAAGGATAGCCTCTTGGGACTCTTTGTGAGCTACATCGTCACACTTTATAGTCCATTAGTGTCTTCCTTCGAACTGTATTCACTAATTATAATTAACATAACTGCATTTGAGAGATTTTAAGCTATCCGCGGTGAAGTCCCATGTATTTCAGGAATCTAATTTAATAAATATCATCAATGGTTTATTCTACAAGTAAATACTCATATAGCCTATTCAACGGTAAAAAGGTGGCTGTGGTTGCATGAACTGGATAACATATACATGTAAGCTAAACTGTGATAAGAAAATTCTGGGAAATAAGATAGTTATAGCATACTCTAATATAACTTGACTACTGAGAAGGTACATAACTGTTGTGAGAATGGGGTTTTTAATGACTCATATGGGCATGTATGAGGATTTATGACAATGTTTTAGTAGGAATTCTAGTGTGAAATAACTACTAGAAATCTCTTGTTTGTTTATTCTGGTGTAGCCTGTTAATGTTAAGACCATGGTAGAGTGAGGTTCTTGTATAACCTTGGTGAGGTTCAGAGTAGGGCTTGGTTTCAGCTGCTGTCCAGATCCTGTTGTATCCCTAATTTTGGAAAGCAAGGTTTGGAGGAAATTATGGGGGAGATCTTAGTTGATTTTCTGACTACTGAGCTACTAATTTACATACATATTATATACTAGATTAGTATTTCAAATAGTTATCTCAATTTCAAATAAAAGGACATGGTGTGAGGGCGACACTTTGACAAGGCCACAATTACAAGTTACTCCAATTATTATGAGCTGATTGAGACTAATTCACCTGGTATAGCAGTAAATTTCAAAGATCAAACTGAGGGGTAACCATAACCAATCACAATCCTATACCCAACTCTGGCACTTATAACATAATCAGGAGATGCAAGATGTGGGAGTGTAAATAAGAGGAAACAAGCTGAACCCTGATAACACCCCTCTCAATGCATGGCACCTCAATGTGGGTTTTATCCAGATACTCAGTGGAAACATTCACTGAAATATCTTCTTAATCCTCACCAGAATGAAGAGTGGGTGGGTGTTTGTCAGGGTTCAGTTGGAGATCACTGTCAGTTGTTATTTCCTGTTTATGTTCTTCTATAGCTTTCCACCACCTTCTGGAACTTTCCATACTTTTCCATTATCTTCTACAACTTTCCAGGACCTTCTACCACTTTCTATCACCTTCCGTCACCTTCCGTCACCTTCTGTCACCTTCCATGACCTTCCATGACTTTCCACTAGGGTATATAAGTGTGACTGGTGT
>QFEC01007402.1:0-12456 GCA_003316585.1 Gomphus bonarii
AATCTCGGTATCAGACATCGGCTGACTCCCGGTGACTCCCTGCTCCTGAAGTCGCGATTGGTTCTTCTGCTTTTGTCAAAGCACAATTCTTCCAAACTACTTGGCCGACGAAGAAGCTTGCTGAAAAATATCTTGGCCCCTTCGAAGTCATTGCCACAGCCGGTAGTCATTCCTACATTCTTTGGTTGCCTGACAACATGCAGGCAGTACATCCGGTCTTCCATGTCTCAATGCTTGAACCTGCTACTCCTAATGTTATACCAAACCGAGTCCAGGAACCTCCTCTGCCTGTCAAAATTGAAGGTGAAATCGAGTACGAGATAGCTGAAATTCTTGATTCCAAGGTAGACTGATGCCGAAGACCCTGTAACCTCCTCTACCTGGTCTGCTGGGCTGGTTATGAAGGCACCGATGGGGAGACATCATGGATGCTCGCTACCAAACTCGGTCATGTGCCTGAGATTGTTGCCAAATTTCACACTGCCTACCCTGCTAAGCCAGGACCATGGTCCCCTTGATATGATTCAGTTTTTCTTTTATCTGTTTTACTCATGGTCTATTTTCTTAGTTATCAATGGTCAATCTATGTACAAGTCTCCCCTACACAAATATTTCCCTAACCTTCTCGACCGAGACAAACCCGAACCTCGGCACATCTCACTTGTCATTTTTCTTACATCTCACTCTCTCTCTTATGTTCGGCTCACTTCGCTTCATTCAATTTTAACCATTTTTTTTTACATTTTTTAAATTTTATACATTTTTGTTTCTTTACATCTATTTACTCCATTGTTTCATCTCCATCCCCATCCTCACCATCCCTATCCTCCTCATCCGGAACTGAACTGAACTCTTGCCACTGAAGCGAGGCCATTCGGTCGACTGACCCGGCCATCAACTCCAGGGCCGACACCTGTCTCTCAGCCACTTCAGCCCACCTCTCGCTCGCCTCCACGTGCCTCTCATACAGGCCTGTGATGGTCTCCACACAGGAGACTAACTGGCCGAGGAACGAGGGCCCCTTCTCGGGCACCTCGACCGACAGCCAGCCCGCGCTGGGTTTTATCCCAGCCTTTGGCCGCTTCACCTTTGGCTGCTCCTTCTCCTCGTCATCCGTGTCTGAGATTATCGGACGACTCCTCTTCTTACCATCCACCAGCGAGCAGCAGACCTTTCAGGCCTTGCACTGGGCACAGGTTGCACCTGTACCTGACCCCACACACTCCTCCTCTCTCCTCTTACAAGCCTCACATGGCTCCTCATTTGGCTCGGCCACTTTTGCTTTACCCTAAAAAAGAAAACATAAGTTAAAAAAAAACCGAGGTAGAACCTCAGTTATGCACCTTGGGAACCCTCGCTGCCCCTCCACCTGTACTAGGCCCCGGCTCAGCATTCTTCCCCCGGCTCGGGACCACCCTCTTCAAAGTGTCATGCGCCTTCTGTGCATGAGTTGTCTGGCTCGAATCGGCCGAATTGGCCGGCATCATCACTGGCTCTTCTGGGGTTGTTATAGCAGTCCCCACTGCTGGTACTTCGGCCGCCTTGTCAACAGCCTCGGCCGGTGTTGCTTCCTCGGCCACTTTCCGAGCCTTCTTGGCTTGCTCGCGCTCCTCGCGCTCCTCCCACTCCTTCCTCACCTGTCGCTCCATCTCTTCCTCCTCCAACTTCTTCCTCAGTTCCCTATTCCTCCACTCTTCCTCCTCCTCAGCCTCCTTCTGCTTCCGTGCCCGCTCATCAGCCTCTTCCTTCTCCCGCCGCTCTGCTTCTTCGCGCTCCTTGCAAAGCTTCTCTTCGTGTTCTTGTTGCCATTTTACACGGCGTTGCTCGAGTTGGCGCGTTTCCTCGTCAGTCTCATAACCCATCGGGAGAAAGAGTGGGGTGTGGGACAGAATGGTGGTGGGGGTGGTGGTGGTTGAGAGAAGAAGATGCGTCAAGAGTGCTAGCCCCCAACAATCCATTACATCAAAATAGGTGTTCAAAACCTTATAGGATCAACTCCGCTTACTGGCTTCATGGGCTCAGCCATTAAGAGGGAGGTACTGTCAAAGTATGATCTACCGAGCCTTGGCTAACTCAGCCGCAACAACCAAGTTCCGATACTTACAAGTCTTAGGATCACGTTCAGCTCGGCTCGGTTATGTTCTACTTCACCCCATCTTATCCTTTTCATTCATTCGCTTCGCTTCACTTTGATACCCTTTGGTACATGTACGGGCATGTATGCCCGCCTTCATTCTTTCTAGTACTTTCGTCCCACATATCTTCATTCTAGTTTCCATCTCTAATGCAACCCTGTTGCATATCTTAATCGTTCTTCTTTTCCTATATAAGTTACCTATTATCTGTATGTATTCTCCATTCAGATAATTGACTTAGTTAGACATACATCCTCTAGTTCTTAAGTCCCTTCGTCCACCACTCAGTTCCGACAATCTCAGGCACTAACCAAACCTCGTCCGAAATATAGTGGCTCGACGGATAGATAGGTGCAATGCACGAACGTTGAAGCCAATGCCATGTCAGCCTTCGGCTCATTGGACCAAGCTGAACCACCCAAACCAAGGGTGTGTTGTGCATGCACTTAACAGTCTCTAAGGTTGTCACCTTCAGAACACTTAATGTTATGGAGTTGATGTTGAATATTGATTATGATCATCTTGGGCTTCTTTGTCATCTCAGTGACCAAGCTATCCCATGCCTCTTTTGCAGTCCTCGACTTCTGAAGCATCAATGCCAGTGACTCTGACATGGAAACGATGAGTTGAGCCTTGACCTGTCCTTCCCTGGACAAATACTTCTCCAGCCTTTCCTCAGCTTCATCTACTTGTGTCTCCTCATCATCTGTGAGAAGGTGACCTTTAGGGAATGTGGGAGGATCTGGAGGTTGAATGGCAGTGCCATCAATGTGTCTGAGAAGGCTCTTGGATTCAAAATAACTGTTGAGAGTAGCTTTCCACAATGGCCAATTAGAACCATCAGTGGCCAACTTCTCTACAGTCATTAACTTGTCTGATCTGTCCCCAGGGCCCATAACCGTGTAGGAAATGAGTTCTAATATATTGGTGCAACTTCAGTAGGTGCACAAGGGAAAGTCAAACTAAAGTCAAAGCTCCTCAGTGTTATGGTCAACACTATAGTTAATTGAAGAAAACTACCTAAAGTCAAAGCTACAATTACATTAGATTAAGTTGTATATAAGAAAATACATTGCTCACCTCCTCAGTGTTATGGTCCACACTGAGGAGTAGATACACTTGCACGCAAATGCGAGCAAGTATATTTCACCTGTATGATGTCATAGTCGAACATCATAATGAGGAATTATCATGCGCATCATATCTGTCAGAATTTGAAATCCAGCAACACGTCGTGTAAAAATAAAAATACAAGGCTTTTTAAAATGCAAAAAATAAGAGAAAAATAAAGGAAAAATATACCGATAATTCCTCATTAAATGAATGAGAAAATTCGATATTTTTTAGTTTATATTCGGCTTGATTGGTTGGAATAAATCCCAACAACTGTTCCAGCTCTTGGTTGACATGCTCAGTTTGCCCATCTGCCTGAGGGTGGTACACCATTGTGGCTGTGAGTTTGATCCCAAGGAGCTGGTAGAGTTTGCAAGTGAACTCTCGATGAACTGTGGGCCTTGGTGGGATATGACTTGTCTTGGGAGCCCATGCAACTTCCACATGTGCATGAGGTAGAGCTGAGCCACGCCGAGTGCAGTGATGGTTGTGTTCATGGGGAGAAAATGTGCCCTGTTGCTGACTGAGTCCACTACATTCATTACTGCATCATAGCCATGGGATTCAGGGAGTTCAACTATGAAATCCATGCCAATTGTGTTACACTGAGACTTGGGGATGGGCAGCAGTTCAAGTTCTCCCATTGGCAGCTGCCTTCAGGTCTTGGTTTGGGTACAGAGGTCACAGGTTTTGACCTATTGACTGATATACTGAGACATCTGTGGCTACCAGTAGTTTGTGATACAAGTCTAAGGGTCTTCCATCTTCCTGTATGTCCCACCACTTGGGTATTGTGGTGCTGGGAGATGATGCATCACCTCAGTTCAGGATCATTGGGGACATAGATCCTACCCCAAAAGTGCAAGAGGCCCTCTCGCTCACTCCACTCAGCCAAATGCACTGATCAGTCGTGTCCCTTCCTTAGCTCAGTGGTCGCTTTGGCCACCAGATCCTTGGGTCTGGATGTTTGCAGGTGTACCTGAATTTCCCAAAGGAGGTCTTGCTCTTCTCTCACCACTGTGACCCCTTCTAAGGCCTGGATAGTGAACAGGTCTGGCTGAAGGAGGGTTATGTCCTCATTGTCTCCTGCTCCAGTCCTGTGGTCTGACCTCCTCAAGAGCACATCCACTTTGCCCATGCTTTGGCCTGGTTAGTGGTGAAATGCAAAGTCAAACTGAGACAGGTAGAGGGACCACCTCACTTGCCTTTGATTGAGCTTTTTTGACATCCAGAAGTACTCTAAATACTTGTGATCCATCCAGACCTCAAATTTGAGTTAGGATCCCTCTAGGAAGTGCTGCCACTCTTCCAAAGCTTGCATGATGGCCAGCATTTCTTTGTCATGGATCTTATAGTTCTGCTTAACTGGACTCAGGCTCTTGGAGAAGAAGGCAATTGGGTGCCATGTTTCACCCTCGGGTAACTGCTGTGAGAGGGTGGCTCCTGTTGCAAAATCCAAGGTGTCAGCTTCCACTTGGTACATTCGCGAGTCATCCAGAAAGGTCAATGAAGAGATTAAGCAACCTTGTTCACAGTAGGGTGCAGGATTTTCTATTAATTTCACTATACATAAAGAAGCAACAAGAAATTAGCTACTATTTGATTATTACTAGATAAGTTGCTCACCTCCTCAGTGGTGGTTAACACTGAGGAGGGAAAGAATATGCGGGCAGAGTCTCACCCACATATACAGTGACTCACAAAACTGAGTCAATGTTTGGTGCTTTTGGACTATTCATTGAATAGCTTCAAATGTAAAACATATATGAAAAAAGTGTTGGTGCATCAAAGAAAGAATCTGATCAGGGCTATGCAACCAATAAAATATTTATGTAGTTCAGATCAGGGGTGATGAAGATATGGGCAATTCAAATCAAGGGCCCATTGACTCAGTTTTGTGAGAGGGTATCAGAGAAATAGTAAGTTGCAATTCTAGTACTTGGTATTGCCCCCCTTAGCCTTAATTACTGCCTCAAGTCTTCTAGGCATACTCTCTATCAAATTCTGACATACCTCTGGTGGTATGTTATTCCATACCTCCTCTACTCTCTCCCAAATTTGCCAAACTCCCTTGGGTAGTGTTGGATACTCCTGTTAAGTGTGTGCACACATGCTCTTGTTTTGGGTGGTTTGGCTTGGTCCAATGAGCTGAGGTTTGGATGTGGTGTTGGCTTCAACGTTCTTGCATTGTGCCAATCCTCCTGCCTGTGCCACTGGATTTTGGACTGATGTTTGGTAGGGGTCCGAGATGCTTGGTACTGAACAGTTAGACTACTAACTTAAGTACTGGTAGCATATGTCTAACTTAGTTGATAATCTGAACAGAGAATATATACATGAGGACTAGTTACTTATATAGAGAATGGGGTGCCATAAGATATGCAACAATGTTGTACAAGGCATGGAAATGAGAATGTAAAGTATGGAAGTAAGAATAGTAATATATGAAAAGGTGGGCATACATGTCCGTATATGTACCAAAGGGTACTGAAGCAAAGTGAGTAATAAGGAATATACTAGGGTGTGATGTACCAAACCTAACCAAGCCGAACCGGATGGTACTTGTAAGACTTGGAAGTCTGTAGCTGTTAGATCCTAGGTTCCCTCCGACAAATCTCCATCCTGGCGCCCATTTATCATTTATCTCCGCGCTCCTCTGGATCAATCTCAGTCCTCTAGACAGATCTCGATCCTCTGCTGGACTCTATACCACGGACAACCCCTATGAGACCTCCGCATACTCCGCACTCTGTCTCCGCCTTTTCTCCCACATCATCAGTCCGATACATGGACCTCCACATCACTCCTTCTATTACCTTCTACATCATCTTCTAGTATGTTCCATAGTTCCACATGACTCTGTCTCTCGTTTAGCATCCCTACATCCTAGTATAGTAACTCCTCCACATTAGGACAACCCTGCTCCACATTAATATCACGCGCAGAATGTATTTAAACCTCCATGTATTCATAGCTAGTTCTCTAGTTCGAATATCGATTTAGTCTCACCTCACTACCTCCATTCTCTCTCTGTGGACTCCACTCCGCAACTCCGTAAATTCAAGGACAAGACGATGCAAGAGGGTGCAACATATAAGTTGAAGCCAAGTCCTCTTGACTCCACCCCCCGGCTCAAAACTGACCTTTCAACCACTCTGGACCTCCCGAATATGTCTCTGACTCCGTACTTAACGGTATATTCAAACTCTCACTCTTCGTCATCTATGAAACGTAGCACTCAAAGCAACTTACAAGCTGGTACCCTTGGAACCATTTCAGAAGCATCTGTACGCTGTATACCTAACGTCCCAACCATGCTCCCAAGTACTCATTCACCCCTAACTCCGCTCATCCCCCAAAACCCTGTACAAGCACCCTATCTGGATATGCCCTATCCCCCTAACACACCCTCTGATCTCAACCCTCCGCAATCTCCGTCTAATCCATTCCTGGCCCCAAATCCTCTGAGAGCATCGTTGTTGAACTCAAACGACATCCCCAACCTCACTGAGGCCATTGCCATGCTGGCCAATAACCTGTCATCACCAAAGAAGTCCTCACCATGGACCAAAGTCCGTGAACCAGACACCTTCGATGGCTCTGACAGTTGTAAACTCCAGCCATTTTTGGTTCAATGCAATTCAAACTTTTGTGACCATCCTGATGCTTTTTCCTCTGACAGTGCAAAAGTCACCTATGTACTGTCCTACCTAAAAGGAACTGCGTTGGACTGGTTTGACCCAGCCCTTTCCTCTGATGTTGATCCCTCATGGATAGATGACTACTCTGAATTTGTGTCAGAGTTGAAAGACAACTTTGGACCACATGACCCCATTGGCAAAGCAGAAGCTGACCTCAAAACCCTCCGCATGTGTGACAACCAACAAGTCACCAAATACTTGGTCAAGTTCAACCACCTCACAGCATGCATTCATTGGGGAGATGCCACACTCCACCGCCAGTTCTACAACGGACTTCTGGCACAGATCAAGGACGAAGTAGCCCGCATTGGTAAACCCAGCACATTGCACGAACTTTGATCCCTCACCCAGTCCATCAATGCCCACTACTGGGAAAGATGCTCTGAAGTCGCTCAAGAGAACAACTCAAACAAAACCTCGGACCGCCACCAAGACAAGGGCAAAAACCCCGCCATGCCATTGATGAATTCCAACGACAACAAGAAGACGTCAAACAACAACAATGGCAACAAATCTGGAAACTCCACCTCTAGCAACAACACCTCAAACTCCACCAAGAAGAATCCAGACCTAGCATCAAAACTAGGAAAAGACGGTAAACTGACTCAACAGGAGCGACAATGCCACTTCAAGCAGAACCTCTGTCTCTTCTGTGGCAGAACAGGTCATGTAGCCAAGGAATGTCCCAAATCAACTTCCTCCACTGCAAAAGGATGAGCCACTTCCATGACAGACAGCAAATCACCTGACAAAAAGAACTCCAATGCAAAGTCCGTGACGGAGTCAAAAAACAATTAAGCAGCCCTCTAACTCCAGCACCAGCTGAGGGCTGCGTTGATCCCTGCAGTGCAATAATGGAGTTACACCTCAATGCATCCGCTCTTTCCAGTCTGAACTCTCTGACTATATTCCTGACCTCTGAATTAATCCCTAATAAAACCATCAGTATGCTTATTGATTCTGGATCAACTCACTGTTTCCTAGATTCCGTTTTTGCATCTAATAACCAACTCCATACCCATGATATCACCCCAATCCCACTCCAGCTGTTCAACGGATCAACCAATTCAGTCATCCACAAGGCAATCAACCTCCCGGTTTGCTTCCCAAAGGGGGAGGAACAATCCGTTACATTTTTCATAACTCCACTGGACTCCAGCTGTTCTACAGTTCTTGGACACAACTGGCTCACCCGCTACAATCCATTGATTGACTGGGCTTTGAGCAGTATCACGTTCAGTTCTGTGTCTCCAGCTGAGTCTATGGTGCCACCTGAGCCAGCAACATCAGTTCCACGCTCATCCAACCCTCCATCTCTGTCTCTGTCTCTGCTCGTTGCTCCCAAAATCACATTGGTGAATGCAGCAGCATTTGCCCATACCTCCAAGATGGATGGTACGCAAACCTTCCAACTACTAATCACAGCATCCAACAAGTTAGACTTGAACAATGCTCCGGTCGACATGACTGGTGTTCCAGAAGAATATCACAACTTCATGGACATTTTCAGTAAGGCCAAAGCCAACACAGTGGCTCCACACAGGCCGTACGACCTCAAGATTCAACTTGAAGATGGAACATCTCCTCCCTTTGGTCCGATCTATTCCCTTTCTCAGAGTGAACTAAAAACACTTCAAGAATTTCTAGATGAACATGTCTCCATGGGTTTCATCCACCCCTCCAGGTCCCCCAGAGGAGCTCTGGTCCTATTCATCTGGAAAAAGGATGGCTCTCTTCAACTTTGTGTCGACTTTAGAGGGCTTAACAAAATCATGAAAAAGGACCGCTATCTGCTCCCCAGAGTCATGGACCTCCTCGATAGTCCGCACAAGGCCCAGATATTCACTAAAATTAACCTCCAACATGCTTACCACCTCATTCGAATCCGTGAAGGTGACAAATGGAAAACTGCCTTCAGAGCCAGATACGGATCCTTCAAGTGGTGTGTAATGCCCTTCAGACTTACCAATTCCCCCACAGCATTTCAATGCTTCATGAACGATGTTTTCTCCGACCTCCTTGACATCTCCATCCTCATCTACTTGGATGACATCCTTGTATACTCTGATGACCTAGACAAACATAGAGGACACATTCGAGACGTACTCTGGCGACTCTGGTTGAACCACCTGTATGCACGCACAGACAAGTGCTTCTTCCACATTGACACCATCGAATATCTCAGATATATCCTCTCACCCAACAGCCTCACCATGGCCGACGACAAGGTCAAAGTCATTCAGGAATGGCCTGAACCACAAAAAATTAAGGATGTACAATCCTTCCTGGGATTTGCAAACTTCTATCATCGTTTCATATTCAACTATTCCGATCTTACTGTTCTGCTAACTTGTTTGACCCACAAAGACACTCCGTGGGTTTTTACAGACGCATGCCGGAGTTCATTCGAAACCTCGAAAAAGGCCTTCACAACTGCTCCCATGCTCACCCACTGGATCCCTGGGTCCCCACTCATCGTCAAAACTGATGCCTCCAACTATGCGCTCGCCGCCATCCTATTGACAATATCTCCGGTCGACAACGACATCCACCCAATTGCATTCCACTCCTGGACCTTCACACCTCTGGAACTCAATTATGACGTCCACAACAAGGAACTGCTTGTGATTTTCGAAGCATTCAAGTCCTGGCACCACTACCTTGAAGGCTCCTTGGAAGCAATCGATGTTGTTACAGACCACAAAAACCTGGAATACTTTTCCACAACCAAACTCCTCACTCAACAACAAGTCCGTTGGTCAAAATACCTTTCTCAATTCAACCTCATTATCCACTTCTGTCCCGGATGACTCGGAGCTAAACCTGATGGTCTGACAAGACGATAGGACATCTACCCTAAAGAGGGAGGAAGCGACTACACGACCATCAATCTGCACAACTTATGTCCAGTATTTACCTCCGAACAACTCATCTCATCACTCCATGCCACATCCTTGTGCTTCCTGGTATTCTGCACCGCCATGATTATGGACATCGACAGGCTGCACCTGGACATTAAAAGCACTCTCCGCTCCAACTCCATCATCTCCGCCCACCTTGACAATCCCACAGTATGTTGGTCCATAGACTCCAAAGGATTCCTCCTCTTGGACAAACAAATGTATGTCCTGGATGTTGGTGACCTTCAACTCCACGTATCACAAGACAAATACAATCATCCTATATCTGGACATTTTGGACAGAACCACATGCTCAAACTCATCTGTAGAGATTACGTTTGGTCTGAGCTCTGTAACTCTGTTAAGTCCTATATTAAGTCTTGTACTATTTGCATGTGCTCTAAGTCACAGAGACATTGTCCCTATGGACTACTCAAACAACTCCCTATCCCTGAACGTCCTTGGAACTCCATCTCCATGGATTTTATAGAAAAACTTCCGCGATCATCCAGACATGACATGATCCTCGTCATCGTCGACAGACTCACGAAGCAGACCATCTTCATCCCCACCATTGACATGATCAATGCTCTGGTACTTGCAAAACTCTTTGTTCTCCACATGTTCTCCAAACATGGAGTTCCATCCCATGTTACCTCCGACCATGGAACAGAATTTGTCTCCTCCTTCTTTTGATCCCTTGATAAGGCTCTCGATATGAAGCTCCACTTTACCTCCAGATATCACCCCAAAGGCGACGGACAAACCGAATGAATGAACCAAACGTTGGAACAGTACCTTCAAGTCTATTGCAACTACCAACAGGACAATTGGTCAGACCTCCTTCCCATTGTGGAATTCACATACAACAATGCTCCAAATGCCACTACCAGCATCTCGCCCTTCTTTGCCAACAAGGGTTATCACCCCAATATCACCGTACACCCCAAACAAGACCTTGCCTCCTCAAGAGCATGAGACTTCACAGTAGACTTAGACGAACTCCACCAAGAACTCTGCAAAACCATCGCTGATGCCCAACAATGGTACTCCGCATCTGCGGACCACCGCTGGACTCCGCCTCTGGAGTTCAAAATTGGTGACAAAGTCTTTGTCAAATCAGATAATATTCGCACTACTAGACCTTCTAAGAAACTATCTGAAAAGTATCTAGGCCCCTTTGAAATCATTGCTCGAGTTGGCTCCATCTCCTTCACCCTCCAGCTCCCAGACAACATGCATGCGATACACCCTGTCTTCCACATCTCCATGCTAGAACCATCCATGCCTAATGACTTCCCTAATCGAGTCACTCCACCTCAACCTCCTGTCATTATAGATGGTGAACCCAAGTACAAAATCTCCGAAGTCCTTGACTCCAAGGTCAACAGATGCCACGCTTGTCCCCTACTATACTTGGTCAAGTGGTCCAGGTATGAGGGCATGGAGTACAAAACCTCCTGGCTCCCCACATCTGAACTTAACAATACATCTGAAGTTGTCTCAGATTTTCACAAGTCCTATCCTAACAAGCCAGAACCTTACCCCTTCACTTAGCACTTGACTTAGGTTCTTTCAAGCTCAAATATTATTACATTTAATTTACACATCATTGAAGAAGTCCATCCCTTGACCCAAGTCCAACCCCTGCGGCTCTCTAAATAATTCATCTGGAGCCACCAACTCTGGCCCCAGGTTTTCCTTTGGCTCTGCCTCCGGGACCCCCTCCGCTCTGTCACCATACACCCACCGCATCTCCTTATCCTCACGGTCATTGAACTGCTGAAACTCCACAGCAATATTGGTGACCCCCACTGTCAATATCTGCATTAGTGGCCCCATCTCCTCCATCCAGGAGTCAACTCCAGGACGGAGCGACACCTCCACCTTCCGCTTCTTCAGCCGCAACACCTCCAGCTCCTCAGACTCCACCCTGGCCTTCCGCTTCCTGCATGCCACACCAGAGCCACTTGCTCAGGGTCCCTCCTCCATGTCCCCCGCCACTTGCAAACCCTCCAGGTCCACAACCACCTCCGTCACTGGAATGCACTTGATCTTGCATTCTATGCAGTGGGAGCAAGACGTGTCCCTTCCTACAGACGGCCACTCGCACTCTCCCCCACATCTCCAGCACTCCCTACACTTCACCCAGAACTCTGGCCCCCCAACCTGGTACGCGTCAGGGTTGTTAATGAGGTACGACAGACGGGTGGCCTCGAAAGGTCCAACACCCACCTGCCAGCCCACCTCCCTCATGTCTCTCGCCTGCTCACTGAGCCAGGCATTGTGAGCATTGTGGACCATTGCCTGCTCCTGATGATGCCGCTTCTTGGCTTCATCTGCCAGGAACAACTCCTGACATTGTTTCAGCTCCACATCTTGGGCTTCACGGAGCTCTCTCACCCAGAGTTCTTCTGGGGAAACCACCTCTGTATTAGTTTGGTCCCCTACAGGACCACTAGGTGTGCAGCCTCATGGGCTGCCTTCTCCTCCACCTTGCGCTCTTCAAGGCACACCCACTCCACCTCCTCTTCCGCCTTCCACTCCTCCTCTGCTTTTTTGAGGTGCTCCACCTCCTCCCACGCCTTCCGCTCTTCCTCCTTCTGT
>QFEC01007407.1:1566-14414 GCA_003316585.1 Gomphus bonarii
TACCCCCTTCCTCACCTCAGCCATCTCACTCTGAAGTTTTCTGACAACCTCGCTCAACTCTTGAATTGCATCTGTCAATGCAAACACCAGCAAAACCTTGAGTGCTGCTACTGGAGGCACAATAACCCGAGGTGTTGGAGAATGTGTTGGAGAGTAAGTTGGCGAACGCAAGGGAACAGGCGAGAAGAGTGGTGTTTCTCAGAAAAGTGGGGTGCACTCTGAAGGATCCTTGACCACCGAAGACAAACTTTGCCTCAACGGCCACCCTGACCTCACCCCATCCTTTGCTCCCCACCCATACCAGGCCTCTGGCACTCCCTCAACCTCTGGCAAATCACACACTGGCTCTGCCTCATCCTCTGGCGAGCCACCCACAAGCACTGCCTCAACCTTGCACCCATCCTCACCCTCACTAACCTTGCTCGGACCCTCGCTCGCTTTCTGCTTCCCTTTGCCCAAACTCTTCCTCAGACCCCTAAGTCCCCTCACTGCCCTCACCTTCTGTTTGATTGAGCAGTGTACACCTCACTCCGAACACCAGACACAAGCACCAAGGTCCACATACCCATACAGGTCAAGGACCCAACGAAGACATGTATTACCTCGCTTGGTGCAGTTGGTGCATGGAGCATTGGCACACCTCACATTGCACCACGTAGAGTTGTCACCACTGTTGGTATGCGGTAAACAATGAACGTGTCGCCCTCCGGACTAATGTTGTACATCATTTGGAGGTGAGCGTACTATAAAAAGCAAAAACAAAATATTAGTACAACCTGAGGTTCTGAGAACCTTTCTCACTCACCTTAGCCCTCTGATATTTTGCCCCTTTGGTCCACAGTTCATGCATATTGATAAGTTTTTCATGGATGATGTTCCAGATGAACTTGTTAGTGTCAAACAATGAGGGCAATGCACCAGGGCCAGCAACAGGTGATGAAGACATGAGTGGGTCCCTTCAGGCCATACCTTTATAGTTTTCTCACCTGAGAAAATTCAAACTCAATTTTCAGCCTGAGGTTGACTACCACAGCCTCATGGGCTTGGCCATAAGGGAGGGATACTGTTAGAATCTCGCTTCACAAGATCCCCATTTACTTAGTCAATCATGATTAAGTGTTCTCTTTCTTATTTTGGAAACCCCACTCAGTCTCTATTGATTTTTCATCCTAGTTCTAGACCTCGCTCCAGTTTATTCACTTCACAATTCCACTCATGATATGTTTTCCTATTCAAGTAATTTCCGTTGCCTCATGCAACAATCTTAGTAACAACTTTGCCCAAACCTTATTCTTACTCATCCATGTTTCACCTTGCCTTTGTTTTAATTCCCATTCTGGAAACCCCCTTGTTCTTTTGATTTGAAATCTTCTGACTAATTTGAAATACTAATCTCGTATATAATGTGTATGTAAATTAGTAGTTCTGTAGTCAGAAAATCGACTAAGATTACCCTAAGCTTTTCAGTTAGACCTCGCCTCGGAAATTAGGGAATCTATGAGATCTGGATGGCACAGCACATAAGCTGAAGCCAAGCCCTACTCTGAACCTTGCCCAAAGTTACAACCTTGCTTGAGTAATATGCAAGAACCTTGGCTCAGCCTGTTCTTAACACATTGTGTATTCCAACCCTGTTTCTGACCGCTATCCCTTGAAAATGCTTGATGCTTCCCTTTGCTATGTATGCTTGTTATTCCTTTGGTTCCATTGAGTCTGGGTGACATCTGTTGGTTCCAATAGGGTAGCCAATGCCCGTGGCTGCATATATGCACCTGTCTCTCCCCTGTCTCAGTTCCTAAGTCCTCTGGTCCTTTTGTATGTTGTTTCTATCCTTCTTCTCTCTTATTTCTTCCATGACCACTGTCTGTATACTCTGGGGTTGACCCTGTACATTCCTTCCATTCCTTCCATCTCCTAGCCACCTAGGCACCTCTTTGCCCCAGGACCAAAGTGCTGTGTCTGCATGGTATCTAAAACATTCTGTATCTATGAGAAGTGAAGCTATCAACTTGATTCTTTTTGGGGATTGTGAGTATTTATGTCTACTTGTGTTCTGAGTGCATATACTAGGTGAGAGAGTCTGTGTTCTTTCTAACTATCTGTTTTTATGTTTTTTTTTTTTGTATTTATTGTATATACTGTTGAAATGTGAGTACTTTATAACAGGATTGATCTTGATGAATATCCCTGGGCCAGCAGAAGTTTGGGAGAGTTAGAGGACACATCTCCTGAGGCATCATAAAAACCAGGTAAACCTTTTTTTCATTATTTCAGCTCTGGTGGGGCATTACAGTGCTTTGTGATGTATAGGTGCGGTTGCACAGGTTTAGGGATACATTGGAAAGAATATGGTCATTTATTTATTAGAGAAAAAGGGGCAGCATGATAGCATTGACTATGAGCTAGAAAAAATTTACCAGGTACATAAATATTTATGATCTTGTTGACTGATAATTGACAAAGTTGACCTTAAATATTCTGCAATTTCGGTTACTTATATACTGGTTATGAAACCCCCCAACGTTATCTCATGTAGGCTGGTTCTTACAGGAAATATATTATGCCCTCTCCTCAAGAGGATCTGAGTTGTTGATGAGCAGCTCGGTGTCTTCAGTTTGATCTGGTCTGCTGGCCCACTAAGGACAGCTGGAGAAGAATAGAAGATTGCGGGGAGACATGGTTTCACGATTGGATACAGACTCGCTGGGTAGACTCCTATTGCGGTCAGTGGTGGTGCATGGAAGCAAACCCCTGTGTTGGCAAGAAAGCATTGGCCGATCATCCATCGAAGAGGGATGCGCGCGATGTCGTGTGCTTTGGCATTGTTCACAGAACCGCCACTGACATCTTGAAGAACAAAAACATGACAATGTATCATATAACCCGATAAGGGAGAAGCCTGGAAGGGACAAGGGAATGTGTGCTGCGATGATGTTTCACGGTACCACACGAAAGATAGTGATGACCTGCAAACCACACCTCTGGAACGTCTGTCTCGCATGTGTATTCCTCTGTGGCCTCGAACGCAGCTTCTAATATGCGGTTGTTGTTCTTGTGTCACATACTTTTCATCTTACCAGATGCTTTCCAGATACTACTTATAGTGAGTACGGACGTGTTTTCCTCCATTTCCTTGGTCTTGGTTTTCTGCTGCATTACTCGTAACTGTCAATCTACCTACCCTCTCCCCGGCCTTCCCCATCTCCCCCTCGCGTGTGCCTAATTGCGTGTCCTTTGCCGTTGACCAATAACACAAATTCGTCTTAAATTTGGTCCGATGATCAGACACCGCATGTCTGAATGTCTTGATTGAGCAACTAAGTCAGAGTGCAAGGAATTCGGTGGGGGATGATCCAAACTGAGGCGACGGTGTCCCTATGATAATTAAACCATGTGCTCAGCGGTGGACAACAGACGTCTCGTTCCTCATGCGTCATATGCCCATCCATTCAATATCGACATCAATTTAGAAAACCTGTTTCAGTGCAGTGCTTTGTTGCCACCTATCATCCGTGCGGGAGGGCATTTTGTATGCAAAAGGGACTTGTCGACGGTTACTCATGGGGAACAGTCCTACATGGTTTCTGTAAGTCAAAGGAACCAAGATCATTTACGGCGACTCCTGGTACCCTTGAAGTCATGCCGGCGAGGACACATGCAATGTATGGACTGCTCGAGAAACCAAATATTCAGATCTTGTACCAAGCCGTGTCTGTGTGACTAGGTCAGTGTCCGGGATTCAAACGAGAATTATTACCGTACAGTTTTGTATAAGTAATATATATCTGTCTGTGAGGAGATAAATAACTGGCCTGCAGAAAATATGAGAAAGGATTACCAATGAAATGAGCCTCCAACGTCCATGCAAGCATCATATTGAGTGTTTTGAAAAGCTTTGCCATCAATGGCATGGCGATCTCGGGGGTCGAATAAATCCCAATTCCTGCTTAAGATTGAGTGAGCTAATGAGTGGATCATATGATTGTGGTGTGCACATGATAATAAACCATCTACTATGTCCTATCGTCTTTCTTGAGCCCCGAGAAGAATGGATGACATCTGAGTTTTCTGGAAATGGCGTATAAATGAGTTTATAAGTACTAAAATCCTTGGTGTTGGCTACGTATATCAGCATCGAAAAGTGTGGCTGGTTCCATCGAAACACAGGATGGGAGGGTTCATGTTGGATGAGTTGGTGAGATTACAGATGACATCGCAGTTGTTCAACTCTGACCTGGTTGGGGACGAGCTGAATATTTTGTTAAAAAACAGTGACCTTTTGCCTCAGATATTGTTGGTGGTGAACTCTGAGAATTACACTGCTGAAGAACAAGCAGGAGTACTGGAGAACAGATGGTGAATGCTCTATCAAAGTATATTGATGAAATAGTAATGTAGATACACATACCTGGAGAACAGATGGTGAATGCTCTATCAAAGAGAGGATTCCCACAGTCTCCAGGGATTAATGGCGTGTTTGATTGCGTAATAAGCGCCCATACAATGAACAATAGACAGGGATAAGAGTTACATTCAACAGATATCCAAATATCACATAATCCTTCAATTATATAACTAATCTGTGCAACAGTACTGACGATCAAAGGATGGTTGAGAAGGCTGTTGGCGCAGTCTAGGACGAGTTGATCAGATGCGAGTCTGAGGAACTCGTCGTACAAGCAGTGCATACTTATACTACAGTGTCCTTATTGTGTGTAAGTGGAAAAACACAAGACAATAAGGAAATGAGATGTTGAGAATGTAAATAATAAGATTGGGTTACTTAGTTGGCTAAACTTTAGGGTAGGCAGATATATGAGAGGAGGGAGATGTTCTTTTCACTTGTTCTGATTCTGGGAATAGAATTTAAATCTTTCTAAAGGTTTTTTTATTTTATTCTAATACACTTTGTTATATACTAAAAAGTAGCGTCTATATGCGTTGCGTATGCCTGTGCACGCCCCTTCTAGAGATGCGTGCGATGTCCACCGTGACGCATCGTTGGTGTCCCGGTCGTTGCGTACCTGCGTATCTGCGTATGTCGGTTCGGGGTACGTGTGTGGGGAGATATGCGTGTAGTACGCGTGACCGTTGGTATGTGGTGGCAATGAGGAGTCGCGTGAGTGGTATTTGGTGCGCATATGTGACTGACGCATGACTGATGCGCGTGCGTGACAGTGACGGTGACGTTGACGTGACGTGACGGTGACGGTGACGTGACGGTGACGGTGATGTGACGGTGACGGTGATGTGACGGGTGATTGAGTCACGTGATGCAGTACGCGTTGCGGGCGGGCGGATTCGACTCGGATTCGACGATGTTGCAACGATGGTAGGAAGACCGGTGGATGGGAATGTGTGAGATATGGATGATAGGCAGGGGGAGATGTAGATAAAGTTGAATAGAATGAAAAAGAGATGGAATATAGTAATCTAAGCATGATGGGATAATAAGGGGATTGAAGCCTATTTTCAACAGAGAACAATAAAGAGGAATTGTAATCTACGGATGAACAATAAGAATGAAAACACCACCCGACACAATAGGTCTGAGCGACCTGCAATTACCGGATATTCCAACAAAGGCCACCAAGATAATGGGATACTTTATGAGGATCATCAATCACCTGCTAAATTGGACTCACGGGAGAAATTTAACATAGTTTACTCTTGTTTTAAATGGTCAAAACTATAGATTTCCTGTAAGAACCAGCCTATGTGATAACATTGGGAGGTTTCTTAACTAGTATAGGTAACCAAAATTGGAGAATGATTAAGGTCAACTTTGCCAATTATCAGTCAACAAGATCATAAATATCTATGTACCCTGTAATTTTTTTCTAGCTTATAGTCAATGCTATTATGCTGCCCCTTTTTCTCTGATATATAAATGACCATCTTCTTCCAATGTATCCCTAAACCTGTGCAACCGCACCTATAGGCAACATTGAATCATCACAAATCAATATAACACCCCAGAGGTGAAATAACGAAAAAAGGGCTTACCCGAATTTTGCGATCCCTCAGGAGGCGTGTCCTCTAACTCTCCCAAACTTCTGCCGGCCCAGGGATATTCATCGAGGTCAATCTGATCTGTATTGGACCCGGGAAGGTCTTGCAGCTCAATTTCATCTGACGACGGGGATTGTGTGTCAATTGATTCAGTGACGTCCCGGTCGCCGAATTCATCCATGATGGCATTGTGCATCCGTCGTGTAACTGCATGGAAGCTGCTGGTTATGGGATGGGACAAAGAGCGGGTAGTGCCATTGGGATGTGAGTGCTTCTCTTGGAGGTCCAAATGAATTCGACAGATGATGATGACCGACAGGCTATTTGAGGTATCAGTCAAGTCACCTGAATATTACATGCTGGACTCTGACCTGTTCTGCACAGGATTAAAGATGTTGCCAATGCTAGGCTATTGACATTTGATTAATTTGAAATTCACACCAGGTAGATGCAAAAAATGATTTACTAAGACCTGGCATAATTATTGCTCAGCCAACCGTATGTAATATGCTATTGAGGAATACCTTGCTTAGAATAGTTGATGTCAGTGTTATCGTGAGCACAAATCTGAGTGGGGATGAGACGTAGTCCGGGAAAAACGTTTATAATGCAGATACCCATATCGCAGCACACCTTTTATGATTATTAGCTGTGATAAACTAAAACACTCGGACACATACTTTGATCAATCAGAACCTGAGTCAGTGACTTTGTGTGGATTGTTTGGAACTCTCTCAACTCCCTCAAGTTTCCCAAAGAACTTGAAAGCACCACTGCAACAACTACTGTGTCGGAAATGATGATCAATGCATCCTGAATGGCATTCGCTAGAAAATGAATAAACAGTAAAACAGAGTGGAAGCGAAGGAAGTCTCACTTCTGAAAATTACATGAATAGACATGTGAAGGAATAAAACCAAGATAACTCACAAGGTAATTTTTTTCATCTCCATATCAGTTAGAGTACAATTGTCGATTGTTGCGACAAACTATGGAGTGGAGTACAAGTTTGATTGGTCATGACAAAGTGAGACCATGTAATACATACCACGATGCCTCCGATAGAGCCAATAAACAAAAGACCAAGCACCAAAAAAGTCACTTTCTTGAGCTTGGAAACAGCATATGCGCGTGCCATCAAAATCCCTGGTAGAATAAATAGATAAATCTGTGGGTGGAAAATTAGAGCCATTGTCACCTTGTACTCCTGTAAGGGCCAGAATACTCGTATAACTATGAATGCTCAATAAGGTGTTACATTGACTGTTTTGACATTAGCTTCTGTATGAAATATCACAAAAATCTTACTAGATCCATATTGATGTGAACTCTATACAATCCATGGCGTAGAGCTACTCACCTGTATAAATTGGTTTGGGAGACTGTCGATTACCAATGGTATAATGAATTGGAAAACCGTTGAATAGCGAGACAATAGATAGAGTAGTGATCCCAATTTGAACTTCTTCTTCCATATATGTGTCCTTTCATAAGCTAGCGTGAGGAGCGTGTCATAAACGAGTAATGCTATTTGAAGCGGTTAGGCAACAACAATGTCCCACATGAAATTACTCCTGGACTTACTTAAGACAGCAGTATTGACATAGGTGAAAGCCAAGCTGTCCAGATCATAAATTTCCTCGAAACTTAACAATTTAGGTTACTCACATATCTGTTAACTGCTGGATGATGACTTGATTGTTCTCCTGAGAAGACATACCGTGAGTGACTGTCAAGAATGACTGGATTGTACGTTGGAGTGGGGGGTTGATAGATAGAGGCAGAATGTGCAACCTTTATAAGAGTCATAGCTGGGTGAAGTGAAATATGTTACGCCCCCAATCGAGATACTATCTCTGCCAGTGTCACTTGATGATGATATCTAGAAGCAGATACGCGATAGAAGTCATATATAAAACATGATAGCATCACATACAGTGAACAAATCTTCTGCGTCATTTTGAGTTCCGATCTCCAACTTAACACCTTAAACCCTTGAGGAACACATTATTATATGAAACCCAACTAGGATGCGCTCAACATCATCGATCCTCCCGCAACCCCCTAAGAAGTGGAACATGAGACGGTTTGAGAAACTGGAATCATTTCTTACCAACACACCGGTGACACTTAATTCGTCGCCATCGTAGTATACCGGTGTTCACCGGTCAATTTAACTCACCTCACCTCAAGTAGATCTTCACACCTGTCTGGCGGAGTCAGCCAGACGACGGTTGAATCAATCGGAGGGCACATCAGCACGTTGATTTTGGATGACAAGAATTTCTAGAAAGTATGCTCACAGCTTTGCCGAGAACATACCGCCGTCAACGAACATTAACACCAATGTTACCAAACTTACATTTGCATACTGAACACGAAGCCGCGCCAGGCACTGATGAATTAGACAGTTTCTCATGCATAACGTTATCTCTCTTAAGTTACAAGGAAAAAGTGGATATTGTATTCAAAAAATTCATCATCACATCATATCATTGCTGTTCAATGGCAGATTACGACAGTAGACATGCGATACACGATATGCATGGTTTTGGCTCTCCTGCTCAGCATTAGGATAAATGAGTCTGGTATACAACAGACATACGATGCAAATTGTCATTCCTTGGGAGAAATAAACTGCAACACCATGACCAGTTGACGGCTAAGTTTTCTGTTGATGAAGTGCCATTAGAACATGATGATATCAACCCCCCACGCGCTCCTCTGCACAGGCTGGCTTGCAAAGAAATTTTTTAGGTATACGAATAGCCGAACGGAGTGATTAATTCACCACAAAGCACATGCCCTGTTGCCAATCCGTAATAGTGGCACGTGAGTCACAACCCACATCTTGTGGCTCGGATCCAGAACTGGAAAACTTGTTGAACTGTCGCATCAGGACCTGAAACTGCGATGTTGAGCGACTGCAGAAGAATCTAAATACGATGCGACCTGGGTGTTAGCAAGGAGGATCGAGACTCGGATCTCGGCAATTGCTTAAGCCATTGTGACGTCACTGAGGCCCAAACCTCATATCAATCAGTCACCTGTAGGAGTGACCTCAAAAATAGATCTGTATTAGGAGAGAGGCACCAGACGTTTCTGTTTCGGTACTAGTCCAAGTTTACCATTCATGAAGTCTTTGTGAATATCACGAGTTCATAATTTGTTTTGCAAACATGACATTAATAATGGGAGTGAGTGGTGAACAGGGTGGATGGTACGTTGTATTCAGATGTCAGTGTGTACAAGTAAATACCCCAATAGGACTCTGGGATGGGCGATTTGAACAGATAACGAGGCAGCATGCAGAGTGGGGAAGTTAGCATCTATGACGCGATGCACATTTTGACAAGTTGAGGTGTTGGCGGAAAAGTGAGACCTTGAAGGTGAGCTTGGACACCAGAGGCGAGAAGGTGGTTTGCAGGTCGAACCAAGCTGGGCTAGATCACTTGCGGCAGTACCCGGTCTTCCTTGGAATCTCGACACAATAGGCTTGGCTCGTCATGGACATCGCATGTCAACATCTTATTCTCGGAGGGGATTTATGACGGGCAATTGATCGGGTTAGAAGCACAATCGGCAACTTTGTTAGACTGTATATTTAAGCTCTGCCGTTCCTAATCTATTTTTAGCTCGACCTTCCAGTTCGTCCGAGGGGCGTACGCTGCACTGCCTCCATTCGCATCTTTACACGCCTATTCACGTTGAAACAGTGACATTCCTGCCTTGGGATACTATGCCCGTCTGAGTTTAATACTCAGATACGTATGTTGTTGAGTAAGGGAAGTGTGGCAAGACTGTGGCCATGGAATCCTTGGCCTTGGAGTCAGAGCTTGCCTTTGTTAGAGAATGAGCAAAATCCCAAATATCATGAAATATAATGACTCTAACGAATTCTATGACGAAGTTAATGAGCTATTATCATCAAAACCATTTGCTGCACGTCAGAGAATATTACTCTGAAGTTGTATGGCGAATCCGATCTATTTTGAGTGCATACAAGTGCATATATGCACATTTACATGTATTTTCAACCGATGTCGACAACGATGAGCCTATATGGCTGGCTGTTTCCACACAATATTCAGGCCTGATTGAAGTTATTTTTCAAAATTTATTCTACATTTTTCCTTGTCCCCTATCGACGTCTATTGCCTTTACAATGCATTTGCCCCCGAGACGAAGCACCCGTGCGGAAGTATTTTGAAGCCGGAGACCCAGGATCCCCTCCACAATGATAATATCAATACAAGTGAAATGTTATTATATCTGATACTGGTTGTCAGATCGGATAACACTTTACTTTATTAATATTATCAAAAATCTACCTTACTCACTGTCAAAAGTCATTTACAGGTATCCAACGCTTTAGCGCCCTGAGCACTTAACAGCACTAAAAGCGAACATTATACAAAAACAATAAAATCATTTCCCATCTATAATCCAATTTCTATTATACAAAAATTACAGAACATTTTTGTCCTTTACTATCTCGATAATTTCCACCATGTCCGAAGTCCCAATTCGTCCTAATCAAAAATTTCATTCACCTTATAGTCCAACTGAAGCGCCCGTCGTGCTCGCGTACATCGTAGGACCGGCACGAGCCTGGCCAGCCACCGCCCTTACAAAACATGTTCGCTTTTCGGACTTTAGGTTTATTAGTATGTACTTTATTATCTTTCATTGTTTTCTTCTTCTCCCAATGTTCATGTAATAAGTATTTCCCATATGATGTCATGTATGCATCATCCCCTCATGTAAACATGTCTCACCATTTTCCTCCTCTCCTATTCATGTAATATTTAGTTCTAACTTTGTAAAAATAAAAAGAAGTCTTTTGCATCGCTCCACAATCATCAGAAAAGTACAAAAAACCGAATTTATCTATATTCAAGCAAAAAAAAACATAAAAACACTTTATTTCTTTAGGATCTCTCCGACCCTTAATCTTGTCAGCCTTAGCAGCACAAGCTTTAGGGTTTGAGGAGTTGACTCTCGTCCCATTCGTTATTGTAGTCTTTTTGTGCCCTCTTAGTCATTGGTATCACCTCTAATAGCCACCAATAGGGTGCCAGCTGGTCAAAATTGGACAAAGTGCATTTGTGAGGTCTTTCTCTTTTATTCAAGAGGACTAACGACGTACCCTACTCCAGTAACCCTCAAATTATACCTTTCCTAAGTGGATATGGTTGTTGATAAGCTGCTCATCCTCTGTTTGATTGGGGCTGGAAGCACCCCACCTGGTACAGACTGCATGAGAAGAATAGAAGATGGTGGGGAGACGTGGTTTCACAACTAGATACAGACTTGCTGGATCGGGTCCTATTGCTGTCAGTCGCAGTGCATTAAGGCGAACCCCTGTTGTTGGCAAAAAAGCATTGGTGGATCGTCCATCAAAAGGGGTGCACACAAGGTTGTGCCACCTGGCATTGTCTACTGAACTGCCGCTGACATCTTGAAGAATGATGGCATGGTAACTTTATCAGATAACACGATAAGGAAGATGTCCGGAAGGGAATAGGGAATGTATGGCACGATAATGTCCCAAGGGACTGTTATAAAATATCCATCTCCATACCTTAGATATAGTATACAAGGGAAAAGTAGATAAAATAAATAGTTAGAGAGAACATAGACTGCCTCCCCACATATATGTTGAAATGGGGATTGACAAATTACTGGTTAGGTTTCCTGTAAGTATATTCTTTTTGGGTGTAATATGAATGATAAAAACCCAAAAACAGCGGGAAAAATAAAGTGTAAAAGGAACTGATTTTATGAGAATTTAAAATGTATTTATCGATTGGGAAAATGTAGAGATATCTCAAAACTACTCTGAATCAATATGCTGCCGGGTTTGCCTCCGCTTAGGCACCGTCCCGGGAAACTGGTCTGGGCACCAAAGCGCCGGTTCAGCGAATTGTGAGTCTTACACAACTCAGAATAATATGAAAGATATATAGAAATGAAGTAGAAATGTGTGAGAACGTAGCTATGGTCTCTGATCACTTGTACGACGAGTTTACGATGAGATAGTCCTAATTAGGAAAGTGTGAAAGTTCGGCGCCGAACCGAAGGTTCAGCGCGAATGAGATTTTCGAGTGTAAGGGTAATTCCTGGGGAGTTTTCCTCTATGGAATTCTAATGCAATTGTATAATTTTCTCTAGATACATTCTGAGTATTTAAAGAAAATGGAAAAATGTTTGTAAGCTGAAAATAAGACGGAGTGAAAATACAAGATGGCCCAATGCGGGATATATGCGTGACTGCGCGGGTTTTTTGGTATAGGAAAATAGTTAGGGGGGAAAACTGTAGTCATAGGAAAATATAGAAATAGAATATGTATCAGAAAATGCTTCTGCAAAGTTACTTGTACCTCTACCAATTCCGGACGGCGGCGCGGGTCTTGGTGTTAAGGTACGTGGCCGTGTGGGTGGTATCTGCCAAAATGTGCTCCTAAAATCGTGGAAATATTCATATAGATACTTTGAATAGTCTTCAACTTCGCTGCAAAATTTCATGGTGATGGGGTTGAAAGTGGTGGAGATATGAGTGTTTTAGTGTTGAATATATGCATATAATTCAGGATAATTGCCAATTTACAACAATATATGCATCCAGAACCCAGAAAGACACTCATAGCTACCATCCCCAAAAAGAATTACTTATATAGCTTCATTCCTGACACTTACAGAACATTTTAGATACCACGCGGACATGGCACTTTGGTCCCGGGGCAGGGAAGCACCCGGGTGGCTAAGGGATGGAAAGGATGGATGGAAAGGAATTACAGGGTCAACCCTGAAGGGATCAGACTGTGGTCACGATG
>QFEC01007416.1:587-31184 GCA_003316585.1 Gomphus bonarii
TTGGGTCTTATTTTGTGCCCAGGTTGCTCCAGAGCCCTCTGACATGAGCAAGAGGGCATATAGCATTTTTGTTTGTTCATCTGGGAATGCTCCTGGTTGAAGGGTGATAGAGAGCTTCACAGTGCAGATGAATCCTTCTGTGTTTTCCCTATCTCCAGTGAACTTCTCTGGATCAGCTGCCTTGATGGAGTGATGAGAAGGGGGGCTGGGTGTAGGGATGTGGGTAGTCAAGTGCTGGCTTGCTGCAATTGTGGCAGCTGAGGCAGTACTGGTCATATTATTCTGCATAGCACTCAACTGCTCTCTAAGCACTTCATTCTGGTGCCTTAGGAGGTCCATTTGGTCTGCCTGGTTGGCAAACATGTTTCTGAGAATGGCACCAACAGCACCTAGCGACTCCCAATACTCCTCTAGGGTTTGGTTTGACATATTATGAGGTGGAAACTGATGCTAAAGATGTGTGAGGTTGTCTGAAGGGGAGCTTGATCTTCTGTGAGGGTGACACTATTGACAAGGTCATGACAACAAGATACTCCAATATTTAATGAGCTGATAAGGGGGTTTTCCACCTGGTGTAGCAATAATCCTCAGAGACAAGCTGAGGGGTAACTGTTACACCAGTCACACTTATATACCCTAGTGGAAAGTCACAGAAGGTCATAGAAGGTGACAGAAAGTGATGGAAAGTCCCAGAAAGTTATGGAAGGTTATGGAAGGTTATGGAAAGTCATAGAAGGTCATGGAAAGTTACAGAAAGTGATGGAAAGTCCCAGAAGGTCATGGAAAGTCATGGAAGGACATAAACAAGAAACAACAACTGACAATGAACTCCAAGCTGAACCCTGACAGTTTGCCAACAAAATCCTCCAAAGTGAGAGGTCTGGGCAACCCCACTATGCAAACTGGAACACCTTTGTGTGAGGGAAATGCCACTGACAAGGTCACAACAACAAGATAGTCCAATATTTATGAGCTGATAAGGGATAATCCACCTGGTGTAGCAGTAACCCTCAGAGATCAAGCTGAGGGGTAACCATCACGCCAGTCACAACCCTATACCTCACTCCAGTGCCTATTAAGTAATTGTAAGATGCAAGATAGGGGTGCATAAACAGGAAAAAACAAACTGAACAGATGAACTCTAAGCTGAACCCTGACACTTTGAGGCCAACTTTGTGAACCACTTCTGCCTGAGGAACAAACAGGTCTTGGACCTCACATGACTAGAAGGGATAGGCTGGTACCAGGGTAAGGACTCAGTGGAAGAATACATTGACTGGTTTGTAGAGCTGATTGATCTGGCTGAGTATCATGATAACAAAATGACCATGATCAAGTTCTATAAGGGCCTCAAACCAAACATGCAGACCAGGGTAACCTTACTTGGGAGCAGGGCAACAGATGTCAATGATCCAGAAGGATGGTATGAGGTGGCCTGGAGGGTTTCAAGGAACTGAGAGGAGAATGATGCATTTATGGAAGCAAACTGAGGCAGCTTGCATGTGATATCTTAGCCTCCCACTATGCCCCAAAAGATGACATGGGAAAACCCCCAAACTTCAGCTACCTTTTGGCAGGCCACACCATCCATCCACAATGCCAAAGAATGGGTCAGTCCCAATGGATGTTGACTGAGCCTGAGCACAAACTGCACCACCAGGAATCTGCCTCCAATGCAAGAAGCCAGTTCACTATGCCCAAGAATGCCCCCTGTTGTTCAACATTTGGACAATGAGTGTGGAAGAGTGGTTGGAACTGTTGCCTGAGTTATTGGTGCTGGCTGACATGTCCAGCACCCTGTTGGCTGAGACTAAGGAGGGGACTGAAGTGGCAGAAGCATTAGAAGGGGAAGAAGAGGGTTTTGGAGCCCACAGTAAGTGAATAGTGTGCCCCCACTGCCTGTACATAATCAGTTCTCCTGTTTGGAGGTAGAAAATGACACACACCCCACTCAACCTTACCCAACTGAGACTGAGATAGCTGCACCAAAACCTGACACCACCCCTAGACCTTTGAGGCCCCCTCAGGTATGACTCCAAAAGTGGGAAAGGAAGCTTCTAAAAAAGTACATATTAGTGGCCATCCTGAGCCCAAAATCTCTAGTCCTCAAAGTAGAGATTCAAATGACCAACACTACTGAGGTCAAGTCAGGGCCAGCCCTCATAGACTGTGGGGCCACCAAGCAGTTCATGAGCCAAGCCTACATAGAACACCACCACCTCACCATTCAGAAGCTTCAGCAACCAATCCCAGTCTACAATGTAGATAGCTCCCCAAATGAGGCAGGATCAACCTGAGAGATCATGGATGTGATTATTCAGGTAGATGGGCATACAGAACATATCACCTTTGCAGTCACCAACCTGGGCAAGCAGGACCTCATCCTGGGGTTTACCTGGCTAGAGGAACACAACTCTAAGATTGACCGGCAGACTTGAAAAGTCAAGATGAGTCAATGTCCCACTAAGTGACACACCTGCCAAACTGAGATTTGAGAAGAGCAGAAAGAAGCCCAAAGGACTGAGTGAAAGATCAAGACATTCCAAACAAGCCTGTCCCTATGCTGCCCAAGGGGGAGGACAAATGAGAGATGGAGGAGAGGGGTGATGATGGACAAGAGGGGTCCTGGGATAAGTTAGAGGAAGAAGACAGGCTGATGTGTGTGATGTTCCTGCCTGAGCCTGAATACATCCAAGCCATGCAGATGACCTCACAGAGACTAGCTGAGGTGCATTACAAGAATGCCCAAGCTGAGGCTGAGATCCCCAACTACCTCCAAGAGTTCGAGAGCATATTTGTGAAGGAGTCTTTCAATGAGCTCCCTGAGCAAAGGATCTGGGATCACACCATTGAGCTGGAACCAGGCTCAAGCCCTGTCAACTGCAAGGTGTACCCCATGTCTCTGTTGGAACAAGCTGATCTCAACATCTTCATCCAAGAGAATCTGGACACTGGATGTATTCAGCTGTCAAAATCCCTGATGGTCTCCCTGGTGTTCTTCATAAAGAAGAAGGATGGCTTGCTTTGGCTCTTACAGGACTACCAACACTTGAATGCCATGACCATCAAGAATTGGTACTTGCTCCCTCTCATACCCAAATTAATTAACCAGCTCAAGGGAGCAAAGTACTCACAAAACTGGATGTTTGGTGAGACTACAGCAACATCAAAATTAAAGAGGGTGATGAATGGAAGGTGGCCTTCTGAACAAACTGAGGGTTGTTTGAACCACTGGCAATGTTCTTTGGGCTCACCAACAGCCTGGCCACATTCCAAATAATGATGAACAACATCTTCCAAGACCTCATCATGGAAGGGGTCATTTGTGTATACATTGATGACATTCTCATTTACTCAAAGACCCAAGCCAAGCACCAAAGGGTCATATTATGAGTGCTGGAATGCCTCTGAGAACACAAACTCTACCTGAGAAAGGAAAAATGTAAGTTTGAGTAGACATGCATCAAGTACCTTGGGCTCATCATCTTGGAAGGAAAGGTAGAGATGGACCCAGTCAAAATTCAGGGTGTGACCAAATGGCTGACACTGATGAACCAAAAGGAAGTGCAGTCCTTTCTTGGGTTCACAAACTTTTACAGGTGCTTTGTCAAGGACTTCTTGCTCCATGCCTGGCCCTTGTTTGACCTTATGAAGAAGGGAGAGCAGTGGAGGTGGGGAGAGCTCAAGGAGATGGCACTCCAGAAGCTCAAGGAACAGATCACCTCAGCTCCAGTCTGTACTGAGTAGAAGCCAACACCTCCAACTTTTCCACAGGAACCACCATCTCACAACAGTCACCTGAGGATGGAACATGGCACTCCATTGCATTCTTCTCCAAAAGCCTGAGTCCAGTCAAGAAGAACTATGAGATCCATGACAAGGAGATGCTGGCCATCATGCAGGCATTGGAGGAGTAATGGCACTTCCTGGAAGCAGCCCAGCTCAAGTTTGAGATCTGGACAGATCACAAGAACTTGGAGTACTTCCAGACCTCAAAGAAACTCAACCAAAGGCAAGTGCAATGATCTCTCTACCTATCTTGGTTCAACTTCACACTCCATCACTGACCCAGCTGAAGTATGGGCAAAGCAGATGCACTCTCAAGGAAGTCAGACCATGGCTTGGTAATGGGAGATAATGAGGACATGACTCTCCTCTGGCCAGACCTGTTTGCCATTTGAGCCCTAGAAGGAGTCATGGTGGTAGGAGAGAAATGGGATCTGCTTCAGGACATTTGGGGGCACCTCCAAACTTCCAGGCCCAAGGACCCTGTGGCCAAGGTGGTCACCAAGCTCAGAAAGGGGTATGACAAGTTGGTACACTCAGCCAAATGGAGCAAAAGAGAAGGCCTCTTACACTTCTGAGGAAGAATATATGTCCCCAACAATCCTGAATTGTAGCAGGACATGCCAGAAGGTGGAAGATGCTCAAACTTGTGTCCTGAAACTATTGGTGATTGCAGAGATCTCACTACATAGGACAGTATGTGAAAACTTGCAACCTCTACACCTGAACCAAAGCCCAAAGACAGCTGCAAATGGGAGAACTCAAACCACTCCCAATCCCTGAGTCTCAGTGGGACACAATTAGCATAGACTTCATAGTCAAACTCCCCAAGGCCCATGGCCATGATGTGGTGATGAATATGGTGTATTTTGTCAGTAAGAGGGCACACTTCCTCCCCACAAACATGACCATCACAGCATTGGGAATGGCTCAGCCCTACCTTGCACATGTGTCGAAGTTGCATGGACTACTGAAGCAAGTCATCTCTGACTAAGGTCCCCAGTTCATCTCAGAGTTCACTCAGGAGCTCTATCAGCTCCTTGGGATCAAACTCACAGCCATGATGGCCTACCACTTCAAGTGGATGGCCAGACTGAATGTGTCAACAAAGAACTGGAACAGTACCTTTGCCTATTCATCAACAAGTGACAGGACAAGTGGAATGATCTCTTACTGATGACTGAGTTGTAATACAACAATCACATACACTTGGTCACCCTGTAGGGTACATATACATATGCACTATACCACCTCTGATAGATTCAACCTTAATATTTTTTAAAGTCAAAAACCCTCAAAAACAGTTCATCATATGCAATAATATTTTTCAGAATTTTCTTGTATTTTTACTCTCATTTGTTCTCAAGTTCTGACATTATTTTGTTGTACACTACCAGGCATGACACCCAAAATTGCCTCCACCTCAAGGCTATGCATGCACCCCTGAGTTTGGCAGGAACCACCCAAGCAATCACTTGGTGCCCTGGCTTATCAAATGGGCACCTGACTGGCACTAAAGGGCTGGTTGTTGCATATATGTGGGTGAGACACTACCTGCATATTCTCTCCCTCCTCAGTATTGACATTCACTGAGGAGGTGAGCAACCCATCATATAATAGTATTTCTATAGCTAATTTCTCAATACTCCTTAATGTACAGTGAAACTAATAGGTATGCTAATAATAAATCTCAGTGTTGACATTCACTGAGGAGTGAAACTAATAGAATCTTCTAAATTTCCTGCACCCTATTGTGAATAAGGTCGTATAATCCCATCACACCCAACAGACCTCATTCATGTTAGACACTGGGCAGACACCTGTGCATGGGCTTCAAGCCCTGAGAACCCAAGTTCCAAACTGAGATGGTGAATGAGTTCAAGGACAGGATGGAGAAGTCACTAGAAGAGGCAAAGTTGGCACTGGCCAAAGCAAAGGATGACATTGCTCAGTACTACAATCAACATTGAGTCCCTGCCCCCAAGTATCATGTAGGTGACCAAGTCTTTCTCAACAGATCAGATATTCATACAACTCAACCCTCCCAAAAGCTCAGTCATCGCTACCTTGGGCCATATGTCATCCAGAGCTGAGTAGGGAAGCATTTGTACAAGCTCCAACTCCCCCCCTCCATGTCTCAACTTCATCCAGTCTTTAACATGGTCAAACTCATCCCAGCTACTGAAGACCCAGGGCTGAACCACCCCCACCACCTGAGCTGGTAGATGGGGAGGAATATTACATGGTGGAGAGAGTGTTAGACAGTCAGTTGATGTGAGGTCAGCTCTACTTCCTAGTAAAGTGAGAGGGGTATGGCTATGAGGAGAACACTTGGGTGGCAGAGGAGGACATGGCAGCACTGGCCAAGGTATGGGAGTTCTACCACTCACACCTGGGACCACTGTGAAGGATTTGGTGATTAGCCTTCAAATCACTCATGTCCCATGCTTTGAGGACACAGCACTCTAGAAGGGGGGTGATGTCAGGGGACCACCCATTTTGCATCCTGAGCCAATCCTGAGCCAATTCACCTGTACCAATGCATACCAAGCCCAAACACATATTCAAGTAAAGAGTGAAGGGATGACCTCTCAGTCCAGGTGTAAAGCACCCTGAACTGAACAACTGAGGCATTGGCCTGAGTACCATAGTGCTAGGTATGGATCATGGGATCAACATACCTTCAGGCCCAATCAAAGGGTAAGGTATGCTGAGAAAGTAGGAAGTGGATAATGGGTATATGTTGTAAAGATGTGTCAATCCCCCCCCATCATCCCACTATATTCAAATTGTTACATTCCATCTTAGTCACATCCTATTCCATCTTATCTAGTCCTCCTCCTGCCTACTACTCATATCCCACATATCTCCACCTGCCGATCCTCCTGCCATCACTGCAGCATCACCACCTGCAACGCACACAAGTTGTGACACATACCACTCACATGACACAGTCACATCGTCACATCGTCACCATCACCATCATGCATGCAAGTCAGTCACACATCAGTCACACGCATGCACAAACCATCGTGCGTGCAACTTCCCATTACCACCACACACCAACAGACAAGCGTACCACACACACATCCCTCCATGCATGTACCCTGAACTGACACACACGTATGCACACACACACACAACAAATGTGACACCAATGACATGTCACGTGCATCACTGCAGACATCACATGCATCTCTAGGAGGGGCGTGTGCAGGCATACGCAACATAGTTAGATGCTACATCTAGTATATAAGAGATATGTATTAGATTAGAATAAAAAACCTTTTAGAACCCTTTAGTGTCTTTATATTCTATTCCCAGAACTAGAACAAGTAATAAGATCTATTCCCTCCTCTTATCTGTCTGCTTGCCCTAAAGTCAAGTGACTAAGCAATCTAACAATATTCACAATAGTATATAGGTCGTATAGCTCACTAGCAAGGGATCCTAGGTTTTCCTCCCCCTTGCTAGCACTACATAACTTCAGCAACTAAGTTTGGCAAGCACCACAGGGGTTGCCCTTACACTTCCCCTTCTCATTACACTATCAAGGCAGCTGATCTGGAGAAATTTAGCAGAGATGAGGCAGAGACAGAAGGGTTTGTTCATGCTGTGAAATTCTCCATCACCCTTCAGCAAGGATCTTTCCCAGATGAGAAGACAAAAATGCTATATGCCCTTTCATTCATGTCAGGAGGCTGTGCAGCTATCTGGACATACAATAAGACCCAAGTTATCATTGATGGGACTTCCTTGATCACTACCTTTGATGAGTTTGCTAGGCAAGTCAAAGATGCCTTTTGAGACCTTGATTGTGCCAAAACTGCATGTACCAAACTGCATCACCTTAAGATGATGTCCAATATGTCAGCAGATGATTATACTGTGCAATATGAGATACTGGCAGGGAGAATAGGCTTCAATAATGAGGCACTAGAGGATGCTTAAGCATGGAAACTTCCAGCAATGATTTTAGACAAGATCCATGCACAACCATTCTTCCCATCTAACCTCAAGGTATGGAAGGAAGCTACATGCCAGATTGACCATAACTATTGCTGTATCCTAGAGGTTAAGAAGGCATAAGCACCTCATAGCTCTAATTGCATCATTCCAGCCCATGCTACTGCCACTCCTGTTACCTTCATTCCCAGCACTGCTATACCCATAGACATAGACTCCAACTGATGATACATCAAAACTTACACATGCTATAACTGTGACAGGTAAGGTCATATTTCCCCAGCATGCCTGGAACCCTGCAAGGAGCATGTCAACACCAATCTTACAGGAACAGCACTTGAAGTCATGATTTCTGAATCAGTTGCAGCTGCTCTGGGTGCTCATGAGGCAGCATAGAAGGTGAAGGTCCAAACTTCTGAAGAAGGGAAGAAACAGCATTTTTAGGTAATTCAGTGGTAAAGGACATGCCCCACTCAATGAATTGGTTTTCAGTTCTTGAAACATATACACTAAGGATTACAGGAGACATGCTACACCCCTTTCCAACCCCAGACCAGACTGAATTTCAACCAGTCATTCCTGAAACTAAACCTACCATCCCAAACTCTGAAGAGTTCCCCTGAAGGTCTAATCAGTTGATACTGGACATCCCTTAGCAATTGATGTGCTCCTTGACACTATGTGAGGGCAATACTTTGACAAGGCCACAATTACAAGATACTCCAATTATCATGAGCTGATTGAGACTAATCCACCCAAAGTAGTAGTAATCCTCAGTTTATACAAGGTTTACTATCAATAAATACATAGAAAGCCTACCTGGTGTAGTGGTAATCCTCAGAGATTAAGCTAAGGAGTAACCATCACACCAGTCACAACCCTATACTCTAGTCTGGTGCTTCTTACATAATTAGAAGATGCAAGGTGTAGAAGTGTAATAAGAAGAAACAAGCTAGACCCCAAGCTGAACTGTTTTGGAACCCAAGAATCTGTGACAAAACTTTGGTGTGAGCAAAGTCAAGTCAAGTGCTCTGACTAGATGCAGTAGGACAATAAAAGGCATCTGCACAGGCTATTTTAACAAAGAACCTAAATAAGAAATTATACTCTGGAGAATCAAATAACCAGCTATTGTAAGAGTATTACAATAGTGATTAGTATGATCTCAAGCTGTGCAAATGATTCACCTGATACTGGTCCAGGTCTTTTGTCCAAAGATAATATTTAAGGGGGTTTTGTCAGGTACTTGATAAGTACTTATAGAAATAATAGTTTGGGGATTTAGATTATTAGTTCTACTCTAGTTTTTAGATTTATATTCCACTTTATCTAATGTTTTTCTGGTTTAATTCTTATTCTAATTTTATGTATTTAGATTTAAGACTAGCTTGTCACTCTGGTAGTAAGCTAAGATTTGCTCTTCAGAACAGAGCAGGTCCTGGATCTCGCATAGGACATTAGGGGGATATGGGATCTTGAGACTCCAGGTCCTTGTAATAGTTGTCTGCTCCCAGATGATATGTTTGTCTGACAACTCTCACATCATTTCTGGCATTAATTTGACATCATCTTGGAAATTTTGGTTTGTATGATATATGTTCCTTGTTTCTTCCAAATATTTGTTTGTCTGACAGCTCTCACATTACATCTGCCATCACTGTAACATCATTGTGGAGATTGATGGGGATATAGTAACTTTGGCACAGTAGTTATCAGAGAAAACTATGGGAGATCTAAATAATTCACTACATAAGAAATATACACTAAAACTACAATTATATGACTTCTGGCTCACCTCCTTAGTGGTGGTTAACACTGAGGAGTAGGCACATACACCAGGAGATGTCTCACTCACATATATGCTTGAACCAGTCCTTTGGTGCCTATTACATAATCAAAGTCACCATGCTTCAATTACATAATCCAATGCTCTGGGCAACTGGATTATCGGTTTCCACCAAGCTATTGGTACATGTGTGTAGCCTCAAGGTGGAGGTAAAAGTAAGTGCCATACTAGTAGTGTACAGAAAGAAATGGTCATCTGCCAGGGTTGTATGTACCTTGTCTACCATAGCCCACCATAGCCCACCATAGCCATCAGAACTTGTGAACACAGAGTGATAAAAATACACAAAATTTCAGAAAAATATTTGAGTATGTATTGAACCATATTGTCTGGTTATTTGAGCAAAATTTGGTATATATTATGATTGCAGCTCTCAAAGGTTATATAGTGTATATATACACCCTACAGAGATTCTTGATCCCATAGTCATTACATATGTTCTTTTTTGTTTAGTTAGTTGCTTGTATTGTGATTTGGATCCTCCATAATCAACTCCATGTGTCACTAGTTGCAACACCATTATTACTGACTCATGAAACTTCAGTTTGGGACTAAAATCTGATTATAGTTTGAGGGTGAATTATCTATATCCAGGACCTCATACTTGGCCAGGCCTAAAAGGAACTAAATAATAATAAATCTGTTAGTTACTCCAATGGTTTATTTAGGGTTTTACCTGGAAAGATATATGATTTTCCCATGATTATCATAACCACAAAACCAGGATTGAATTCACAGTTCTGTCACAATTCCTTGGACAAAAAATTTATGAGAAAACTCAACCAGCCTTTTGGGTTTTACTCAGGGTTTTCCCAATGGGAAAACTTTCCTGTACCCCTGGTGGCTGATATACTCACCCAAACCTGATTTGTTACATACTACCTTATACCACAAAAATTAAATTGAATTATAGCTATATTTTCCTCAAACTTTCGTGTCTCTGCTGTGGTTACTTTAGTAAATTCCAAACTCCGCACTCAGGGCCCGAAAGGGCGGCTGCGGACATTTTACTGATCTTTGAGTAAAAAAGAGTACGGCATTCCGGCGCCAATATTTACAAAGTCCTCCAGATATACCATCTCACAGGCGTTCGTTGACTAACGTTGGGTTGATGCTATTGGTTGTTCTATGGCGACAGCTCCATCAAGAAGATGAGGAAGCTCTACCTTCTTATAAAGGGGAGGCTAGGCTCGAATATTTTTATTCTATGACACGGTCGTGCCTGAAGTCTTCGTGCCATCAGGAAATATATCCATGTGCAATATTCCCTATTTATTTTCGTGGATGCGGATTCATTTATTTCTCTTTAGACATCACATGTATATTTGTGGAGAAACTTTATGTAACCATTGGAAACACCGGTTTCTGCTTTGGCATCATGGTGATGGGCTGCAGTTGAGGTAGCAGCGGGTAGCACTTCAATATAATAAGAACCTTAACGATGTCCACCTCCTCTGCAACTTTTTTCAAGAGGGGAAACATACTATTCACTCGTTTCAAGCTGTGATTCACGCTACACGCTCTCCTCCTTACCCACTACGTCATTTGAATACCCCCTGTTTATATTTCAACAGACCGTTCATTTAAGAGCATCTCATTTGGCCAGGATATTACAAGGTTGAACACTTTCCTCACGAGGCTTTCCCCCCGCATGATCGCATCCATCCTGCCAATAACAGTATTCCCAACGTCCTCAGCGTCCTCAGCGTCCTCAGCGTCATCAGCGTCATCAACGTCATCAGCGTCAGTGCCACGACTGCCAACCTCCGATCAAATATCAACACCCTCGCGAACAAGAAAGACTGGGTCTAGGGGCCCACAAGCTGGCTTGAACCTACCAGCTGATACAACTTTTTCCTTGGACGGACAGTTGGACCCAACTTTAAACATACAAACCTTATCACCATCTACAGAGACATTTTCTACTCCATCCCTTACCCAAATAATCTCCTTAATAAACACGCTTCCTCTGGACCAAACAGGAGTGTCCCAAACTCAGTCTCTCTCCCACTCCTCATCCAGTACTTACCCTGTTCCCGCCGTACCCTTCCCGGGGTCAATAAACCCCTTAGTCATCACATCTCTCATCACCTCGACATTTATTCCACGCACTTCTACTTCTGCAACTTCGGCATCCCAATCAATGCAAGCCTCTTCTTCTACCGTGATTGGCGCAGCCATCGGCGGAATAATAGGCGGCATTTTGCTTATTCTTATCATTGGCCTCTTCTTGAAGAGACGTCACAAACCGGTCTATTTGTCTATGGATGTGGACACCTCCTGTGGAAGAGGGAACACGCTCACTCGTTTCTTCCAAGCACGAACCTCAATGACAATTACACCCTTCCGTCTATTTGGAGCGAATACATCTACCCAACCGGCCTTGATGCAGCCAAACGAGAAGCAAGACACAGAGAGACCTGGAAGACAGCCGCCAGCCATACCATGCCATCTTCCAAGCGTTGCTAGCGATAGTGATTCTGTGTCTCAGCCCACTACGAGCGATCACCTGCCCTCATACAACACCAATAGTAGAAACTCGGCTCTTCATCATGCCTTAATCACAACTCATCCGGAAATGTTGAGTGAGGAGCGTATTGTAGAGGGACCACAAGCAGGAGAAAACCTTAACGGAACTTCAGAACATGCAATTCCTGCCGTGCATGGTGGAGTGTATGAGGTCGCTGACGGGAGGTCGCTGACGAGCCACCTTTCCCAGTCCTTGAGCACATTGCCATTATACCAGGAATAAATTACCCTTCGTGCATATGTATGTGACTGAATTTATTGGACAAAAATAACCACAAATGTAAGATAACATATGTGATTATGTATTCTCATTTGTTATCCCTCTTCATTTGGAAATCTCTGTCAAAAAAAAGATCTGTCATTGTTGTAGTATAACATTGCATATAGGTATAATAGCCACATCTGAGAAATATTTTACCTTTACCAGTAAGATTCTCATTATAATTTGGGTAGATTTGGTATTCTGATTTGACTAGTGCATACTATATAATCATATCTTCATCCTTGGTTAGAAAGGTTAAGCTTTGATAGAAAACTTGCCCTGGTTTCTATTTTTGGAAAGAAGCACATATATTAAGTCTGTGCAAGTTGGATGTATCAGAAGAGAGTAGTGGAGTTATATAAGGGTTTGGAGATGTCAGATTAGACTTAGCTTCAACTTCTGGATAACATCCTTATTGTGAGGGCGATACTATTGACAAGGTCACAACAACAAGATACTCCAATATTTATGAGCTGATAAGGGATAATCCACCTGGTGTAGTGGTAATCCTCAGTTTGTACAAAGGTTAATAGCAATAAATATATAGAAAGCCCACCTGGTGTAGCGGTAATCCTCAGAGATCAAGCTGAGGGGTAACCATCACACCAGTCACAACCCTATACCCTACTCTGGCACCTATTACATAATTGGAAGACAGAAGATATGGGTACATAAACAGGAAACAACAAACTGAACAGATGAACTCCAAGCTAAACCCTGACATCACCCCCCTCTCAATGCATGGCATCTTGACATGGACTTTTGTTGAGATTGTTAATGGAAGCACCCACTAACATATCTTGTCAATCTCCTCCAGAGTGAGGGATGGGCAAAGGTCAGGCTCTGCTTGAGTTCTTCCCCAGGGTACAGCTGAAGGGAAAACTTGCAACTCAAGTGGCAATTGCTGTAGACACTGCTGTAGGTTTTGAATGATGTCTCTCATGCATACTCCCCTATGGCATTGCAAGTCCTCCTCCTGGTGAATCCCTCAAATGTGCAGGGGATTGAATCTTGACTGAGGAATATTGCATCTCAAGCTTCATAGGATTGACAAGTGAGAGACTTCTTTTGCCAGGGAAGGGAGAAAATGGGTTTGGGTGGAGAAGGGTTAATTTCAGGTGTTTATATAAGTGTAAATGAAATGAGATGTAAGTGAAGTGAATAGGATGTCAGGTGGAGCATCACTTATTTTTTGGGGTTAGGGTGTCACATGCCAGGTTCCTTTCTTCTTTCCAATCAAAGAGATGTTGTTTGGGAGTTTCAGTGAAATTCTCCAGGGTTTGAAAGGGGAGGGTAGCATATAGAGCAGCTGATATATGCTGTGGGGCTTCAGGGTTCTGTTGGTGAAACTCCATGACAAGTCACCTTGCTCCAGAGACATCCTTCACAGGTACCCAGAGGTCATCCACCACTCTATAACCCTTCCAGTGCACTAGGTACTCCAGTCTCTCTTGATGAACCCTGCTGTCTAGTATCCTCTCAACTTCATACTCAGGGGCCCCATCTTGGATAACAAGAGGAGGGGGGGCTGAATGTGTTGTTCTTAGATTGAATCCTCTTGGTAGGGATGTAGGAGATTGACAGAGAAGACTGGATGGGTGTGACCAAAGGATGAGGGAAGTTGGAGGCTATAGGCATTCCATGATATGACCTTGTTCACTACATAAGGGCCTAACCATTTGTGATCTAACTTCTTCACTGGGTGAGTGGTCATAATATTTTGTGCATTTAGCCAGACCTTATCTCCAATCTTGTATGTGGGAGCAGTCTGATGGTGTAGGTCATAGAATCATGCCATGTCCTCTGCGGCCTTTGATAGTGCAGAGCATGCCTCATTAGTGGCCTTCTCTGTGTGAGTGGTGAATTCATCCAATGCTTCTAGTGGGGTTTCTTGAATTGGTTCTAACTCAAGTCTTGGATGCTGGCCACCATTGAGTATAAAGGGGGTAGTCTGTGTTGTATGCAAATTCAGTGAGGGAGATCCATTCTAGCCAGTCATTCTTGATGTTGATTGACAAAGAGTTGGAGGTATTTCTCAATCTCCTGATTGACTCATTCTGTTTGGCCATCAGACTGTGAATGATAGGTTGTGGAGGCAGCAACCTTGATGCCTAGGAGTTTATTTAGTTCTTGCATGAACTGGGAGATGAATTGAGTGCCATGATCACTGATGACTTCCTCTGGTAGTCCATGGAGCTTCCAAACATGGTCATGGAAAAGTCTGGCAATTCCTACAAAGTTCACATCAGATGTGGTGGGGATAATGTGTGTGCATTTTGAGAGGCAATCTACAGTGATGAGAAGAGCATTTTAGCCTTGACTGATGGGTAGTTTTGTGATTAGATCAATAGTGATAACTTGCCATCGGTGGTCTGGAATACAATTGGGGAGAAGTTTCCCAATTGGGGAGGCAGGGAAGGTTTTGGTCCTTTTGCAGGGGTTGCAAGCCTTTACATATTTGGCAATGTACCATCCCATTCCAGGCCACCAACAGCTCCAGGACATGAGTTTGATTGTCTTCCAGCAACCAGGATGACCAGTGGTGCTTGCATCATGGTGTGCCTTGACAATGTCATGCCATAGTTTGGAATGTAATAAGAGGAACATATACTTTGCCATGGTAAAGAATAAGACCATTCTCTTCTGACCACTCTTCTCTTGAAGATTTCCAGATGACCCAAGTTCTTTGAGAGCCTTTACAACCTTCTCATCTTAGTCTGTGCAGCACCTGACTCTGTCAAGAAGTTCATCAGCCTCACCATTAACTAGTTGTGCACCTGTGGCATTAACATGGAACATGTTAGGATGAAGTAGAATTTGCTTTTGATTATCTTCCTTCCCCTGCTTATGATCTACTCATCTTGAGAGTGCATCAGGCTTAGTTGAATGACAACCAGGATGGTGAATCAATTAAAAATCAAAACAAGAGAGGTAGAGTGACCAGCGAGCTTGGTGATGGTTTAGATTCTATGCAGACCAAAAGTAGGTGAGGTTTTGATGATTATTGAGGATCTCAATTTTGTACTTGGTTCCTTCTAGGATATGACACCATTCTTCTAGACCACAGATGACAGAGAGTAATTCCTTGTCATAGATAGCATAGTTGTGCTCTGCATCTGAGAGACTCTTTGAGACAAAGCCAACAGGTCTCCACCTTCTATCATCACAGAGTTGAGATAGTACAGCACCTGTTGCATATGCTGAGGCATCTGTTTCTAGGTGAAAGCACTTGGTCTGGTCTGGGAGGACAAGGATAGGGGTAGAGGTGATGAGGCATTAAAGTTTGGCAATTTGTTATGGTCTATTTAGTGCCCAAGACCATTGTGTATTGGCCTTGGTGAGATTGTTCAGGGGCTTGGAAATATGAGAGAAGTTGTTTACAAGTCAACAATAGAAGTTGACAAATCCAAGGAAGGATCTTACTTTGGTGACATTGCATGGGATTGGCTAGTCACATACTCCTGCTACCTTCACTGGGCCTATTGCAACCCTGCCTGCTGAGAGGATAAGTCCAAGGTACTCCACCTCTAGTTGTTCAAATACACATTTCTCTTTCAGGTATACGTTGTTGGAGTGGAGGATTTTAAGGACTCATTACATAGTCATTTGATGGTCTTCAAGGGATTCTGTGAAGATGAGTATGTCATCTATGAACACCACTATGACCCCTTCATCAATTAGGTCCTTGAAGATTTCATTCATCATCATTTGAAAGGTGGCTGGGCTGTTTGTGAGACCAAAGAACATTACCAGAGGTTTATATAGACCTCAGTTCATCTGGAAGGCTGCTTTCCACTCATCTCCTTCCTTTATGCACACATTGTTGTATCCCCAGTGGACATCTTGCTTTGTAAAGTGTTTGGCCTTGGCAGCAGCAACCTTGCTTATAATATCAGGTACAATGGGAAGGGGATAAGCATTCTTGATTGTTATATCATTAAGCTTCCTCTAGTCTTGCACAAAGCAAAGGCCACTGTCCTTTTCTTTACAAAGAAGACTGGGGATGCCATGGGTGATTTGGAGGGATGGATGTGATGACTCTTTAAATTTTCTTTGAGGAATGCATCTAGTTCTCTTTGGTCATTGAGAGACATTGGATAGCCCTTGGTGCTAAAGGACCTGGCACCTAGAATCAGCTCAATTGCATGATCCCAGGGTTTATGTGAGGGGAGCTTGTCAAAGGACTCCTTTGAGAAGACATCCTTGAATTCCTGATAAGGTTTTGGAACAAGATCTTCAAAGGATTTAGTAGGTGTAAGCTCTGATGCCTTTTGGGAAAGCTGTTGTGAGACAGTTGAGCTTGAACCGATTTCTTCATGGTCCTCCTCAACAAAGACTACAAAGAGTCTGTCCCCATTTTCAGGTGAATACAATAGCTCCTCAGCTGTAGCACATGTGTGTTGATCAGGAAGATGTGTGTGGTCTTTTTCAATGTCTGGGACTGTCTCAACCTGAGGTTTCCTGTTGATTGGTTTAATACCACATGACTCAGGACAGTGAGTCATCTTCACCTTGCCTGAGTGCCAATTAATCTCTGGGTTATGCTCTGTGAGCCAGGTATGTCCTATAATGATGGCTAGGTGTCCCTGGCTTGTCACTAAAAACATGGCACATTCCATGTGATGTTCATATGTGCAGATGAGGTCAACCTCTTCCTTGATTGGACCTGCTTCATTAGGAGTACCATTAATATTATAGATAGGTATATCACAAGGAAGGCAATAGGTTTTGAGCCTTTCAGCCTGAACAAATTCAACATCAATGAACATTCCAGTGGCACCACTGTCAATGAGTGCTTCAATTGCTAGAGGACATCCAGTATCAACAGACTGGACCTTCAAAGGGACTTTGGTGCACTGGCGAGTGTCAGCAGAGTGCACATAGAGAAGGAGAGGAGGCTGCTCTTTGAGGTTTGGGGTGGTGGGTTTGATTTCAGGCATGACTGGTTGGGTTTCAGTTTGGTCTATGTTTAGCAATGAATGTAGCATGTCTCTTGTATTCCCTAGTGTACATGTTTCAAGAACTGGAAACCAATTTGTCAAGCAGGGCATGTTCTCCACTGCTGACTTGCCTAAAAATCCTGTTTCCCTCCTTCTTCAGAAGTTTGGACCTTTGCCTTCTGTACTACCTCACAAACATCTAGGGCAGCTGCTACTAATTCTGAGATCATGTCTGTAATTGCAGCTCCTGTGAGGTTTGTGTGGACACACTCCTTGCAGGGCTCTGGGCATACTGGGGAAATATGACCTCACTTGCCACAGTTATAGCATGTCCAAGTCTCGATGCATCATCAATTGGAATCTATGTCCATGGGTGTAGTAGTGCTAGATGAGGGCATAACAGGAGCAGTTGTAGTGTGGGTTGGGATGGTGCAGTGGGAGCCATGAGGCACTTGTGCCTTTTTAGCCTCTACAAGGTGGCAATAGTTGCAGTCAATCTGGTATGTAGCTTCTTTCCAAGATGGGAGGGATGGTTGTGCATGGAACTTGTCTAAAATTATCACCAGAAGTCCTCATACATAGGCATCCTCTAGTGCTTCATCATTGAAGCCTGTTCTCCCTGCAAGTATCTTGAATTGTACAGTATAATCATTTGCTGACATGTTAGATGTCATCTTGAGGTCATGCAGTTTGGTACAGGCTGTTCTGGCACAGTCAGGGTCTACAAAGGCTTCTTTAACTTGTTTAGAGAACTCATCAAAGGTGGTGATTGAGGAAGTCCCATCAATGATAACTTGGGTCTTATTATGTGCCCAAATTGCTGCAGAGTCTCCTGACATGAAAGAAAGTGCATACAAAACCTTTGTTTTGTCATCCAGGAAAGATCCTGGCTGAACAGTGGTGGAGAGTCTCACATCCTGAATGAATCCTTCTCTTTCTCCTCTATCTCTGCTAAACCTTTCTGGGTCAGCTGCTTTGATTGAGTGATGAGAGGGGGGAGCGGGTGAGGAGGTGTGGATAGCTATTTACTATGTTGCAGCAATCGCAGTAGCTAAAGCAGCATTGGCTGGATTGCTTTGAATGCCACCCAACTGGTTATGAAGGAGTTGATTCTGGTGTTGTAATTGTCAAATTTGATCTGTTTGGGTAACAAGCAGGGTTCTGAGGAAGGCACTATTTTCCTCCAGGGAGTCCCAGTATACCTTAGGGGGTTAGTCTGACATGATTTGAGGTGGAAGCTGGTGGAAAGGATATGTGAGGTTGTCTGAAAGGGAGCTTGATCTGCTGTAAGGGTGATGCTATTGACAAGGTCACAATAACAAGATACTCTAATATTTATAAGCTGATAAGGGATATTCCACCTGGTGTAGTGGTAATCCTCAGAGATCAAGCTGAGGAGTCACCAGCACACCAGTCACAACCCTATCCCCTACTCTGGCACTTATTACATAATCAAGATGTGAATGCAAATAGGAAAATCATCAACTAAACCCTGACATCACTTTTGTTTTAATTCCCATTCTGTAAAATTCCCTTGTTCTTTTAATTTGAGATCATTTTGACTACTTGGAATAGTAATCTAGTATATAATATGTATGTAAATTAGTAGTTCAGTAGTCAGAAAATCAACTAAGATTACCCCAAGTCTTTTTTCAAGCCTCACCCCTCAGAAATTAGGGATATGATGAGATCTGAACAGCACAGCATATAAGCTGAAGCCAAGTCCTACTCTTAACCTTGCCTAAAGTTACAATCTCATGCAAGCTTACACAAGAACCTCACCTGAGCCCATTCTTAACAGGATCTCCACATCTCCATCTCCATCATTTATATTATCTCTTCTGCATTCAGACTATGTTTTTCTTTTTAAATACAAGGCCTCTGCATGTATGTAAACCTCCATACCTTTGTAGCTAGTTTGCTAGTTCAAATATCAATTTAATTCTCCTCTCACTACCTCTGAATCTTTCTTCATAACCTTCCTCCATAACCCACCTTCAAATCAGGGACAAGACAACTTGGGAGGGTGCAACACATAAGTTGAAGCCAAGTCCCCTTGACTCCATACCCTCAGTTTGACTTTGACAGCTCAAACCTCTTGTAAATAGCCTCAGACCAACCTCTGGCCCCTTGGACTTAACAAGTGCAGAGACGAACAACTTGTATTTCTACAGATTGTACAAGTTATTCAGAACATAAGACTAATCTCTCAGTACCAGCATTAAAATGCCAGTTGGACAGAATATAACAGAATAAACAGTTGTCCAACAAATTCATTAGTTATTCCATAGCATGAAAGAAACCAACAATAGTTACAAATCCTCAGAAACATCCAGATACAAAAAATTTATTAAAACAACATTTTATAACATATATATGACTAGAATAATAGATAAAATCAATAATACTAGAGGAATAGGGGAGTGGAAGGAATATCAGAGAGTTAGATGATCAATTCAGGCCATAATACTACCATTAATGACCAAGTGGTTCTTTTGCAAGTCATCGGATTAGTCTTTATTTGTGTTTTTATTTGTACCGAATAGCCTCCAGTTCAAACCCCTCTCAAAGTAAATGTGATCTCATAATGTTTCTGCTTTTACTGTTGGTTATCATAAATACTTCCAATAAATATACTGCACTATATGCTGGGGTCTACTAGCTGAGTTATTTGCTTTTCTCTCCAGGTTCAGGTATCTACTTATGAAACTTCCATTTAATACCTTGACAGAATATATATTACATACGGTCCCGGTTAACACATTGGTTTTGCACTGGAGACGGAGGGAGATTTGCCCGAGCTGGGATCCTTCTGCGGCAAGAGACGGAACAAAAGATGCAATCTTCTTAGATGCGCGGGAGGTTTATAACCGTCTCCTATCCCTAAGGGCTAGTTGCACCTGTGATGCTCCAAGATTGACTTTCGCTAACTTAGATGCACCATAAGCCCTCATCGCTTCGAGCGCTATAATTGAATCTATCTTTCTCCACTTCGGTGGAGTGTCCATTTACCCTTGTTGGTTGTTCCACCAGACCGCATGATGGCATTTCCATCCATCTTTATTTTTTCCTACAACGCCCTCAGGCTTACAGTAAGTCAGGGTCTTTTGACTCATGTGCCTCAGATAATGAGCGTTTTGATCATTTCCTCATTCGGAGTCATTCTATAGCCAAGGAACCGCTCTCGTGGCGCTCATGATTCAAAGTTTTGACCTGGGCTAACTTGCAGTGTTCAAGGTTGGCACCCGGGATGTCATGTCTGATTCAAGTGCCCTTGGACATCTGCTCAGGGATGATACCATTGTCCGACACCGCTTCTTTACCGTTTCACGGTCTTTCCTCTTCACACTCAAGCTTACTATTCTTTTGGCTGTATTGGACATCGTGTTTGGTGTTGTGGGCCCAACCGATTTCATCCCTGTGCCTGGGCTCAGGCCTGCGTTCGGAATCATCGAATTTATCTGTGATATCAGAAGATCCGTCCAATCTTCCATGAAATCGATCTCGCTCGTATGAGAAATAGACCTCAAGCAACAAGACTCCTTGAGAAATGTCGCCGTCTTCAGCACTGACATCGTAATATCAGTAAACAGTGTCCTTGTGGAGAACGACATGAACGATCACATTCACGATCTGCTGTACAAATTCGAGAAGTATGCACCGATTTTCATATTCTTTATACTGAAGATATTTCTAATTCAAGTTGATTTCTAGGGGTTTGAAAGAAATTCATAATTTCGCGAAAAAACATGCGACAGTCAACTTATCCATGATGCTTCTTATGAATGTCGACGTTGCAGGAAAAAGATTGAATATTTTCATACTCGCTTACAGACACCGTCGATGGCTTTCCATGTAAGACTTTAAAAGCTTTCTAGTCGTTTATTGCTATGCCTTACTGCGGGCCTTGTATGGTTATATCAGTTTGTTGCATACGGTGATCTTAGAGCTCAGGATGTAAGACTTCAAACGCTTTCTAGTCCTCTATTGCTATGTCTTACTGTGGGTCTTGTATGATTATACCAGATTGCTGCTTACGGTGATATTAGAGCTCAGCTGGGATGACTGCTTCAGGAACAGGACAACATGACAGACTTTCCTCCCAGCCTCTCATAGCTCAACGACGACGACGACGACCCAGAGGACGCAAATAAAGGATCACAAACCTCAGCGGATCAAATTGTCTTATAGCGAATCATGCACCATTGAAACCCGAGGCAATCTTCCTACAGTAACATCCCGTTATAATGTGGTACGTATTCGGCACCAAATTCTGAGATCATGATCCCTGAAGTCCAAGGAAGGATATGAAACTTACTTTGTGGGGCTTCCTTGCTGCTGGGTCGACCATTAACGCAGTACCAGGACGTTTTGACATCGTCTAAGGCAAGGTGACATTTTGTGGACCTGGTCGTTAATCAAGATATCAGTGAGGACGGCCCTTCGCGGTTGGCTACAGGAGACACCGACCTCCATACAACATCGACGATCGGTAACTTCCTCCCCTTCTCTCGTTTTTACTAGTTCCATGCTTGGAATAACACATTTCTTCAATAGACAGGTGCTACATGGGTGATCACCCTTGGTGGTCACTCGCAAAGCTACAGAGATTATAAGACACATTTCACCTAGGTTAGTAGCAATGTCGTTAGTTGCACCAAAGTATACCGCAGTGGGGACATCATTGTTCTTGAACGATCTATTCGAGCTGACACCGAAGAACCTACCATTACCCGGAGATATCATTTCTGGCACCGAAGCAGAGGCTGTAGCATGGTATACCGCTTGGATGAATTGTGTCAGAACCTGTATTAGGTTCTGCCCTGTGAGTCATGTTGTTTTCAATAAATGTATAGACGATAGACTATCAAGTACCATCTCATTAACAGGAGATGCCGTTGCGTCAATTGGGCTTGCAGACGCAAATGATCGTGACGCGAAGTTTCACGATAGCCAGTGCAACAACAACGTGGACTTGGACTCAAAAGGGGAACCAGGTCACCATATCGACAGCGATTGTGTCCCAGCCGGACAGGTTCCACTCTCTTGAACTGGTTTTTTGTGATGTAAAAACATCCAAAGCCTGGTTCACATATCTTAAGACCTATGGAAATGGCGGTATGCCGTGTGAGCAGCTTCTAAGTATTTGTAAATATGAAGACTCACCACAAGTAGCTACCTTACCACCGCGTGCGGAATATATCACTTTGACAGAAGCGACTATTTTCTGGATGCAGAAGACCGAAAGGCATATCCAGATCTGGATAGCAGTATGTCTGTGCTGCGATATCCAACCTGCTAACATACTTGCAGACGTCGGAGTCATGGATCGACCTTTTCGGTCTTTACGAAAGCATACAATTCAACCATTCACACATGACTCTCACTAACACCTCTCTTCTGCCTCATACGCGGATTGCCAGGACTGGTTGCGACCTTATCCAGGGGCGTGTGGCGTCTATTGATGATACCAATGTCCCCGTTAGACGCACTTTGAGACTTCCAACGGAGATTGAACGCGACCTGGAAGGAGATTATGGTATCTCGTTAAATTATTGGACGCACAGGCGTTCTTTCAAATTTGAAAGATCGTTTATGTTCGAGTCATGCATAGCTCCATCGACTCTGTAAATTATGACCGGTGCAGGTGGTCGATCCGGGCAAAATGCAGTGCTCAATATACTTTATGACACACTCCCTGAAACATGACATAAGCAATCCCACATGCTAGAATACGAAAGGAAGGTATTTTGAGGGCTTGGGTGCACTTTTGCTTGAAATCTAAGTTTGTTTGTCTGGGAGCCCACTTTATTGCTTTCTTAGTAGAAGTTTGGTCAATAATGTGTGCTGCATTGCTATGGCATGGCGCGGATTTCTCTAATTGTGGCTAGCAGAGATCACCGCTGCGGGCACCATAGTAGTCAGCTCGGACGTTTTACACCAAATGGGTTTGAAGGGCATTTGTGGAAGGTCTTGGAAATACATCATGTGAGACACTACTTGTCAGACAGGAGAAGCATTCGGTTGACATTCGTGTGATGGCTTTAGAATTGGTCCTGATTCAGTCCCAGAGTATGAAGGCTATGCAGTTGTCCTCGGGTGGAGCGAATTTCCAGACTGAGTCAACGATTTACTGTGTGTTCTTTTTCAAACATGTTCTGCGGGCTCCTAAATTTTCGGGGACATGTGACGTCATAGTTCCGAAGAATGACACTTAGGAGAAATGGGCGAAGTAAATCATTCCGCTTTGGGCTGGGTTGACTTTGGCGGTATTCGGCGCATGTGGCGTCGGACGTCCTTCGGACATTGCCCTGGCGGCTTTCTGTCACGGTGGTAAGTACAAGCGGTGTAAGTCTGCTTCTTGGTGTTATTCGCTTATTTGTACCACCCCCTCGATGCACAGCCTTTCTCAGGCTGTATATGCCTTATGTGGCTGCTCGGATTCGTTTTGGAGATTTAAAGGGTCTCCAGAGGTTCAGGTTGCTCACCACTCTCGACTTACTATGCCCCCAATCATCCGTGCAAATCGACAACCGCAAGCTGCGGCCAGACAAGCACCAATACCATTACAAGATAATGACCCTTGTCGTATCAAAGAGTCCCTCATCATGTCACGTCGCCTTGACGTTCGCAACGACTCTGTTCCTGTTTTAATTTCTCCCCTTGCTGAAGTGCGTTCCAACATGTTTCTAACTCCAATTCTCTCTCACGTACAGGCTACTGAGACAGACTTGGGAACTCTCTTCATGGGGGATCGCAAGCGCCGGATTGAACATCAACGCGAAACAAGGCAGTTTTGATATTTTTTCTGCGCGTGGGACACCCATGTGGACTTGGTCACTGACTAGGGACGACCCTAGGACAATCTTTGTAAATGACATAAATCCAGAACACATGGATGGAAAAGATCGTATGGCCATTCACTTCGAAAACGATACCCTAGCCTCCACATGGTTCATGTGGCTTAAGGAACACGCAGCTAAGAGGAAACAAGTTGTCTCACGACCACAAAGCTGCGAGGTGTCAGTAACTAGGACTGTTCACTCATGGCTGAAAAAGACCCCAAACTCTATACAACGTCGACGATTGGTAAACTTCTCCTCTTCCTGGTTATTACACGTCTAACACCACTTGATTCCCCGTAGATGCGTAATCATTGGGAGCCAATACTCAGTGTAAATTCTCAAAGCTCCCGAAACTACGAGACATATTTCACCTATGTCAGCAAAAACAGAATAGCTTTTGTCAAAATGAGACGGAGCAAACATGATATTGTCGAGGAACGGTTTATCACGCCCGACAATATGGAACCTACAATCACCCGGAAATTTCATTTCACTTTAGAAGCGGAAGCTCAGGCATGGTATAGAGCTTGGCAGGAGATTGCCATGAAACACAATGCAAAGAATGGACCAGTCCGAGTGACCCGCACCCATGTCTATCCCCACGCTACGTTAATTATTTCCAATCGCATTCCGTTGCTTTTACCTTCCCCCCTACTGCCAGTGAGTCATCCAAATGTCAATCTTTTACTGGATCATTGTCATTGAATCAATGTCCACATTTCCAGTCCATACCGTTGCATGATTTGGGATCAAAGAAATCAAAGTCGCCGGTAACAGGAAAGCTGGGTAGTAGTTTCACACTTACCAGTGGAACAACAAAGTGGGTTTGGGCACGACAAGGGAAGCAACTGAAAATCTCCGCCACCAATCCAACTTTCCACGACTGGTTCCAGAATTTCCAGGTGGAGTTCCCAAAGCCAGAGTCTTGCAAGTCCTGGTTCTTATTTCTGGAGAAATACATGTACATGAATGGTGGGAAGGGATGTAAGCATTTAAATAATTGACACAGAACCCGTACTCATGTACAGTAGTTATTTTGCCACCAGAACCACGCACAGTACCCGTCATTGTGACTGATACAGCCGCTTGTTGGATGCAGCGAGAACTAAATAAAGGACAAATCCAAACAATAACAGCAGTGAGTTACATTTGTATGATAACAAATAGGGATACTCATGATGATTTAGACCAGAGGGTGGAAGATTATGTTTGGGATATGCAAAGCCTATGACCTTTACGACTCGTCCTTAGTTATCAATGATACAAAGAAGACCCTACCTCACATCCACATCTCTCGGCATGGTCATGATTTAGTCCAGAGGTACACTGTGGAATCTGCACAGGATTTTCGAGATGCCCCCATTACAACGACTTACAGCTTTCCTACAACTGATGGCGCAAAGGATTGGTACGAGGCCTGGAAGGATAATATCAAACAAAATTTGCTCTAGAAGGAACCCTCTAAATCTAGGTGAGTTTGATTGGATGACTTCGTAGCATAAATACTACGGCGGGCATCGGTATGACAATCCTGACCCGTTCCGAACGTAATTATAATAGTAATTTATAATACAATATTTTTCCCCAATTGGAAGAACTTTGCGAGACGAGCGATACCGATACGCCTTCACGGCGAGAAAAACGAGACATTATTCGGATCTGGCCACTCTGACGGATATCTTTATGAGCGAGGGGGGGGAAGAATATTGATAATGTGAGGGCCGTCGTTGACAAATTATCGTGATGGCCTATGTAAGCATCAGAGACCAATATGAGAGACTTGACAAGTGATGGTGTCCTATGGCAGTAGAGCTAGTGGCCATGTAGGTCAATCTTTCCTGCAGCGACGCGTCATGCTCGTAGACCCCATAGACTGGAGAGCTCATCAAACAACTCCATCGGTGTTGCGGGACGATAACATCTTCTGAAATCAATATATAGTTCAAGCACTGCTACGACGAAATTCCGCCTGTAGTCTCTCTACCATAGGCTGTATTTTGTGGCGTCTTGTGGTCAAGTCATCACCAGGGTCCACTGCAGAGAATGTCCATAGTTGGGGCTATACCACATATAAGCGATGTTCGCCTACAATGTAATACTAAAGTGAGGGAGGGAATGGTTAGAATTTACATCCTGATCTGTACCCGAAAGTTGAAATTGTCGTGTACGAAGAGGGGAGATAGCCAGTAGAGCAGAAAATCTTTAGACAAGTTCTAATTCTCCGTTATATCCACCAGACGGCGTGAGTCTCCCGCGTGAGAAAGAAGGAAAGGATTCCGAGGTCAATGTTCGTGCTCAGAGGACAAGTTTAAGAAAAATATTGCGTATCTCCCCCCACTGGTTGTGTGACCCAGGGAGATGTCTAGTAAGGATTATCTCATGGATGATACTCTGCTGGAAACATTGCAGTGTCATGCACCAGTGAATAGATTCCGAGGATTACACGTTGACGAGATTGCGTCGACACTGTAAGTAGTAGTAGTAGTGGCGGAGCGTGTGCACCGGCGGGGACAACCGATTCTCTGGGTTCAAAACTTTGCTTTGTTTTTACATTTGAGGACCAAGCCACCATTATGAGTATTTGTCCGCCTTATGCGCCCTTCTTCGGGTTTGCTGGCGTGAGTTCCGCCGTGAGTGTTGTTTCTGTTTATGCTCGCGCAACACCGGGACAACTGACGCCATCCTTTCATCGCCAGATGGTCTTCAGCAGTAAGCTGTTTAAAAGAACGTGTCGGGAATCTCTAACATTATCTTTGTCTATATAGCCGTTGGAGCAGCGTATGGAACGTCGAAATCCGGCATTGGCATTACAGGGCTGGGACAGTTCAAGCCAGAGTTGATCATGAAGGTCAGTTTTTGTGCAATATCAACATTGTAGGCGATTTATGTACATAAACGTGGTCTATGCAGAGTCTCATTCCAGTGGTCATGTCTGGTATTATCGCTGTTTACGGTCTGGTGGTCTCTGTTCTCATTGCAGGAGGCCGTAAGCATATTGGTATATTGCTTGAGTTATATATAGTAATATTCTTTGCAGTTGATCCTCAGAAGGAATATTCTCTTTATGCAGGATTTATCCATCTAGCGGCAGGACTGGCATGTGGGATGACTGGGTTAGCAGCGGGGTACGCCATTGGACTTGTCGGTGACTCAGTGAGCTTGTTTCAATCTATTTGGAAAGGAAACGTGACCAATGTCTACAGTGTGTACGAGCATACGTTAATGAATCAAAGGTCTTCGTAGCCATGATACTCATTTTGATCTTTGCCGAAGTATTAGGTCTATACGGGTACGTTACCAACATATTAAATATTCTTGGTTCCTTACTTATTGTGAATAAATACTTAGCCTCATTGTTGCCTTGATATTGAACACACATACGACCGAAATGATACCATGCTTATAGCGATGTTTCTTGCAGACGGACAGAGGATGACATCTGTATAAATGACTGGTATTCTTCGTCTAATACACCTACGACACATACCCAAAAGAGCGCATATCTCTGCAATGAAGAAAGGCAGCCAAACTCAGGTGAAAGTTGACAATGGTACCTCCGATGTTAATAGAAGAGTCGAGTGTAGTGCTGTGGCATCCTTAATACTTGAAGCAAAGCAGTTTAATCGCGGTCACTGGTGGGAGATGAGCGCACAATTCGACGTTTCTTCTCTCTAGACCGCGATTGAGATGATTCCGAGTTTGAGTCAGAAGACTCCGAATCCGAGGAAGCTGTATCCGAGTCTGAACTCGAAGAACTGGACGCGGATGAACTGGAATCTGAAGTTGAATTCGATGATCTGGCTGGAATGAGATGATGCAAACACAGTCTAGAACAACTTCAACAGACCGTCGGGCCCTCTTTCTGGGTCTTGCTTTATCATCTTTGTCAAGGTCTCTGGCCCGCTGTCGTTCTTTCTCCTCCAAAATCTTATTCGCTGTTCCAGTCCTGATTGGGCAGGACAGTTTAGTAACCATGTGCCCATGTAAGACAGACAAATGACCCACTTGGTTTTAAATTCCTCAGGCAGATCTGTACTTGGCTTGCCATCCGCCTTGAGCTTGGCTAAGCTGTTGGGCTTTTCAAGCTGTGCCGTTCGTGATGGCCGAGATACATAGGGCCTAGTGGACTTGCACTCATAAATGAAGTGACCTGATTTTTCTGCTCAGTGCGGGAAAGCAAGCAGCTCCATGATACAAACACACCTTTACCGAGGCATTTTTGGCAAACGGTACTAGAAGTCGCTGAAGGATTGTTAAGGCCTAGCTCAATTCAGCACTTGAAACTTTACATGGTGATTGAAATATAGATACCTCTCCTATGTGGCGCGAACTTGGACATAACTTGCGAGCGGACTTTGAACAAAAGTTTCGCAGGCCAAAATGTACTCTACAAGCTTGCGAATACGAGTATTTAATGTATACGCACGCTCATTCACTACGTCCCAAAAATCTTTTGCGGGACATCCATGCTATATCGGCAGGGCTCCGGTGACCTATCCTCCCTCTGTCACCTTGATCCCAACATCTACTGCTCTCCAAGTTCGTGGTCCACTGGGCACGACTAGCGTGCCTTTGGAGCAGTATATGACAATCTCCATCACAAAGCCAGCTTCTTGCGACCCACAAGATCAATTGACATCAAAGGGAAAGAATAAGGCAACCTCACTGCCACCCTCAGTCTCGATTTCCGTAGCTGAGCCCCATGCGCGAAAACAGCGTTCCATGTGGGGTCTCACACGGACTCTCATCGCCAATGCTATTACTGGAATGACGGAGGGATTTACGGTACCCCTGCACCTTGTCGGCGTAGGTTATCGTGCTGCTCTGGAGCCAGATCCTCGTCCCGCCGCCATCATTGCCAAAGAGGGAGGAGGGGGTTCGACCCACCACGGTCCTCCGATGCGCTTAAACATGAAACTAGGATACTCTCATTCGGTGCTGGTGCCGATTCCGCCAGACATCAGAGCTGAGGTGCCGATTCCTACAAGGATCATGCTCAGCTGTAATGACAAGCAAAAGCTGGGGTTGTTCGCAGCAAAGGTGCGGAATTGGAGAAAGCCAGAGCCATATAAAGGAAAGGTATGTCGTCGCATGTCGTGTTTTTATGGCCCTCCGATGGTGAAGCCATCGCAGTTGACCTGAAGGCTAAATGTACATTTTCAAACAGGGGATATTTGTTGGATCAGAGACTGTTAGAATCAAGTCTGTCAAGAAGAAGTAAACTAGAATGAAGTTTTTAATACCCAAATACAGCTTGCGGTGTGACCCTGGGTTTTATATCTTTACATTTTAGAGAAACACATATTGTGCAGCATATGTTGTTGACAAAAAAGGGTGCTAATATAGAGATTATCAGAGGTGATCTGGGATCTAACAAGACAGAAGGATTCATTTGTGCTGTGAAACTCTCCATCACCCTCTAGCCAGGATCTTCCCAAGATAAAAAGACAAAAATGCTATATGCCTTTCCTTCATATCAGGAGGCTCCAGCAATCTGGGCACACAATAAGACCCAAGTTATCATTGATGGGACTTCCTTGATCACTACCTTTGATGAGTTCACTAGACAAGTTGAAGAAGTCTTTGGAGACTCTGATCATGCCAGAATAGCCTATACTAAACTACATGACCTTAGGATGATGTCCAACATGTTAGCAGATGACTACACTGTACAATTTGAGATACTTGCAGAAAGAATAGGTTTTGAGACACTTGAGGATGCTTATACAAGAGGGATCCTGGCAATGATTCTAGATAAGATTCATGCACAGCTATCACTCCCATCTAGCCTCAATGTCAGGGAACAACCTGTTTCAAGCCTTGAGCTGAAACAAACACAGCTCAGCCAGGAATGCACTGAATAACCTGAGGTTTCTGGCAAGACCTTTCAAACCTTCAGCCCCTTTGGGCCTGCGAAACAGCTCAGCACTTACCCATGAAGTTCCTGAGCCAGGAGCTGAGATCTAAGGTGGAAAGCTGAGGACCAGGGAGGGCTGAGAAAGGATCCACTCAACTGGAGGCTGAGTCACTTAGGCTGAAGAGAGGTACCTCAGTTCAGGTCCAGATCTATAAGGGCTAGGTGTCTAAACCTTGGTTTGGGTCCCAAAGGATCAGCCCCAGAGACACCTGGTATTTATAGAACCAGTGTGCATACCTTTGGGCCCAAGAGAAAGGTAAGGTATGCTGAGGAAGTAGAACACAGACAATTGGTATATAGATCAAATGGCTTACTAGCAAGGGTCCCTAAGCTGTCTGTAAGGGCAACCCCTGCTACACTTATGGAATGTCATGCAGCACTAGCAAGGGGGAAATCCTAAGTTAGAGATTGTCCTATATACAGTAAAGGAGGTCTCACCTAGCAAGGGGGAAATCCTAAGAGGAAAGCTTAGGGTCCCTTGCTAGCTGTTTGATCTATATACCAAT
>QFEC01007421.1:0-13427 GCA_003316585.1 Gomphus bonarii
AAATCACGAAAAATAGAAGAAAAATGAAAGAAAAATAAAGGAAAGATATACCGATGATTCCCCATCAAAAGAATGGGGAGAGTTGGCAATTTTATTTATATTAGGCTTGATTTGTTGGGCTGATCCCAACATATAGATTCCAATTGATGACACATGTTAAGTGCATGCACGCATGCTCTTGGTTCAGGTGGTTCAGCTTGGTCCAACGAGCTGAGGTTTGGACGTGGCATCAGCTTCAATGTTCTTGTGTTGTGCCAATCCTCCTGCCCCTGCCACTGGATTTTGGATGGATGTTTGGTAGGGTTCCAAGATGCTTGGTACCAAACAGTTGGACTACTAACTTAAGTACTGGTAGCGTATGTCTAACTTGGTCGATAATCTGAACAGAGAATACATACATGAGAACTAATTACTTATATAGAGAATGGGGTGCCATAAGATATGCAACAATGTTGCACAAGGCATGGAAACAAGAATATAAACTATGGATGTAAGAATAGTAATATATGAAAAGGGGGCATACATGTACTGAAGGTGACTGAAGTGAAGCAAGGGAGTAATGAAGAATATAATCAAAGTGTGATGTACCAAGCCAAGCCAAGCCAAACTGAATAGTGCTTGTAAGACTTGGAAATATGTAGCTTGTAATATGGTATGCCAGACTTCGGTCAGTATGACTGAGGGGACTGAGGCTCGGTAGATCATACTTTGACAACACATTGAGACTCAGATATGCTATAACTGTGGCAAGCAAGGCTATATTTCCCCAGCATGTCCAGAGCCCTGCAAAGAACATGTCCACACCAACCTCACAGGAGCTGCACTTGCAGACATGATCTCAGAGTCAGCAGCAGCTTCTCTAGATGCTCATGAGGCAGCACAGAAGGCAAAGGTCCAAGCTTCTGAAGAAGGAGGGAAACAAGGGTTTTAGGCAAGTCAGCGGTGAAAGACATGCCCTGCTCAACAAATTGGTTTTCAGTTCTTGAAACATGTACACTAGGGAATACTAGAGACATGCTGCACTCATTGCCAACTGAAACCCAACCAGTCATGCCTGAAATCAAACCCACCACCCCAAACCCTGAAGAGCAACCCCTTCCCCTTCTCTATGTACACTCTGCTGACACTTGCCAGTGCACCAAGGTCCCTCTGAAGGTTCAGTCTGTTGGCACTGGTCATCCTCTAGCAATTGATGCACTCCTTGACAGTGGTGCCACAGGAATGTTCATCAATGTTGAATTTGTTCAAGCAGAAAGGCTCAAAACCTGTTGCCTTCCTCATGTTACACCTATCTATAACATAGATGGCACTCCTAATGAGGCAGGTTCAATCAAGGAAGAGGTTGATCTCATCTGCACATATGGACATCACACAGAACATGCTACATTTTTAGTGACAAGCCTGGGGTGCCTAGCAATCATATTAGGACACACCTGGCTCATGAAGCACAACCCAGAAGTTAATTGGTGCTTGGGCAAGGTGAAAATGACTCACTGCCCTGAACCATGTGGTATTGAACCAATCAATGAGAGACCTCAAGTTTAAACAGTCCCAGACATTGAAGAAGACCACATGCATCTTCTTGATTACACGTGCTACAGCTGAAGAGCCATTGTATTCACCTGAAAACAGAGACAGACCCTTTGTAGTCTTTGTGGATGAGGACCATGAAGAAATTGGTGCAGGCTCAACTGTCTCACAACAGCTTGCCCAAAAAACATTGGAGCTCACACCCACTAAATCCTTTGAAGATCTAGTTCCATAACCTTACCAGGGATTCAAGGGTGTCTTCTCAAAGGAGTCCTTCAACAAGCTTCCCCCACATAAACCCTGGGATCATGCAATTGAACTGATACCAGGTTCCAAGTCCTTTAGCACCAAGGTCTATCCAATGTCTCCCAATGAACAAAGGGAACTAGATGCATTCCTTGAAGAGAACTTGAAGAGTCATAAAACTCACCCCTCTAAATCACCCATGGCATCCCCAGTCTTCTTTGTAAAGAAAAAGGACATTGGCCTCCACTTTTTACAAGACTACAAGAAGCTTAATGATATAACCATCAAGAACGCTTATCCCTCCTCTTGTACCAGATATCATAAACAAGGTCACCACTGCCAGGGCCAAACACTTCATGAAACTAGACATCTGCTGGGGATGCAACAATGTGCGCATAAAGGAAGGAGATGAGTGGAAGGGCACCTTCTGAACAAACTGAGGTCTATATGAACCTCTGGTGATGTTCTTTGGTCTCACAAACAGCCCAGCCACCTTTTAAATGATGATGAATGAAATCTTCAGGGAGCTCATTGATGAGGGAGTTGTAGTGGTGTTCATAGATGACATACTCATCTTCACAGAATCCCTTGAAACCCATTGAAAGACCTTGTGACAAGTCCTTGAAATCCTTCACTCCAACAACTTGTATCTGAAACCAAAGAAATGTGTATTTGAACAATGGGAGGTGGAGTACCTTGGACTTATCCTCTCAGAAGGAAAGGTGGCAATGGACGAAGTGAAGGTAGCAGGAGTATGTGACTGGCCAACCCTACGCAGTGTCACTGAGGTGAGATCCTTCCTTGGATTTGTCAACTTCTATCATCAATTTGTGGACAACTTCTCTCACATTGCCAAGCTGCTGAACAATCTCACCAAAGCCAATACACAATGGTCTTGGGCACCAGATGGACCAGAGCAATCTGCCTTTGATGAACTCAAACACCTCATCACCTCTACCCCTATCCTTGTCCTCCCAGACCAGACCAAATGCTTCTGCCTAGAAACAGATGCCTCAGCATATGCAACAGGTGCTGTATTATCTCAACTCTGCAACGATGGGAAGTGGAGACCCATTGGCATTGTCTCAAAGAGTCTTTCAGACACAGAGCACAACTATGCCATCCATGACAAAGAACTACCTCTGTCATCCATGGTCTAGAAGAATGGCATCATATATTAGAAGGAACCAAGTACAAAAGTGAGATCCTCAATGACCATCAAAACCTCACCTACTTTCAGTCTGCACAGAATCTAAACCATCGCCAAGCTCGCTGGTCACTCTACCTCTCTCATTTTGATTTTGAATTGATCCACCATCCTGGTCATCATTCAACTAAGCCTGATGCACTCTCAAGACAGGTAGATCATAAGCAGGGGAGGAAGATAATCATAACCAAATTCTACTCCAACCTAACATGTTCCACATTAATGCCACAGGTGCACAACTGGTGAATGGTGAAGCTGACAAGTTTCTTGACAGAGTCAGGGACTGCACAGACCAAGATGAGAAGGTTGTCAAGGCTCTCAAGAAATTTGTGCCATCTGGAAATTTTCAAGGAAAGAGTGGTCAGAAGAGAATGGTCTTATTCTTTACCATGGCAAGGTATATGTCCTTCTTGACTCCAAACTACAGCATGACATTGTCAAGGCACACCATGATGCAAGCACCACTGGTCATCCTGGTTGCTGGAAGACAACTGAACTCGTGTCTTGGAACTACTGGTGGCCTGGAATGGGATGGTATATTGCCAAATATATAAAGGCCTGTGACCTCTGCAATAGGACCAAAACCTTCCTGACCTCCCCCATTGGCAAACTCCTCCCCAATTGTATTCCATACTGAAGATGGCAAGTATCACTGTTGATCTCATCACAGAACTACCTGCCAGTCATGGCTACAATGCTCTTCTCATCACTGTAGATTGCCTCTCAAAGCATGTGCACATCATTCCCACCACATTGGACGTGGACTCAGTAGGAATTGCCAGACTTTTCTGTGACCATGTTTGGAAGCTCCATGGACTACCAGAGGAAATAACCAGTGACCATGGCACCCAATTCATCTCCCAATTCATGCAAGAATTGAACAAGCTCCTAGGTATCAAGGTTGCTGCCTCCACAGCCTACCATCCACAATCTGTTCGCCAAATTGAAAGGGTCAACCAGGAGATTGAGCAATACCTCTGACTCTTTGTCAACCAGTGTCAAGATGACTGGTTAGATTGGATTTCTCTTGCTGAGTTTGTATACAACAATCAAATTCACTCTGTGATGCAGACTACTCCCTTCATGCTTGACAGTGGTCAACATCCAAGACTTGGACTAGAACTAACCTGAGAAACCCAATTGGAAGCACTGGACAAATTCATCACTTGCATGGAAAAAGCCACTAATGAAGCTTGCTCTGCCTATCAAAGGCTGCAGATGACATGGCATGGTTCTATGACTTGCACCACCAGGCTGCTCCAACATACAAGATCAGTGAAAGGTCTGGCTAAATGCACAAAACATTACCACCACTCACCTGATGAAGAAGTTGGATCATAAATGGTTGGGTCCTTATGTAGTGAACAAGGTTGTATCATGGAACACCTATGGCATCCAAATCCCACCATCTTTTGGTTGCACCCACCCCATCTTCTCTGTCAACCTCCTACCCTCCTACCAAGAAGATCCAATCCAAGAATGACATGCTCAACCCCCCCCTCCTCCTGTTATTTGAGATGGAATCCCTGAGTACAAAGTTGAGAGGATCCTAGATAGCAAGGTCTACTGAGGATGACTGGAATACCTAGTCTGTTGGAAGGGTTATGGAACTGCAGATGATTCCTGGCTACCTGTGAAGGACATCTCTGGAGCAAAGCAACTCATCATGGAATTCCACCAACAAAACCCTGAAGCCCTGCAATGCATATCAGCTACTCTATATGCCACCCTCCTGTTTCAAACTCTAGAATACTTCATGGAAACTCCCAAGTAACACCTCTTTGATTGGACAGAAGGAAGGAACCTAGCATGTGACACTTTAACCCCAAAAAATAAGCAACACTTCACCTGACATTTAATTCTCTTCATTTATGTCTCATTCCATTCAACCCTTATATAACATCCACTATCTGTCTTCCCCCACCCACTGGATAACAAGCAACCTCTTCACTGCAACATGACCAGCCAATCCAGCCAACAGAGCCTCATCCCACTTGAATCCTACCCTATATCATTGCACTGGTCCATTGACCCAGAGGATATTAGACAAATTGAAAGACAACTCAAACTCCCAGCTCCACCCAAACCCATCTTCTCCATGCCCTGGCAAAAGAAACATCTCACTCGCCTGCCCTATGAAGCTGGAGATGAAATATTCCTTGGCTGAGATTCAATCCCCTGCACATTTGAGGGATTCATGGGGAGGAGGACTCTCAACACCATAGGGAGTACGTGTGAGAGGCATCTTTCAAAATCTTCAGCAATCCCTTCAGTCCCCATGTCAATCCCTACTCAGATCATGAGTTTGCCCTCCAACTGTATCCAGGGGTGGAACTCAAGCAGAACCTGACCTGGACCTACCCCTCACTCTGGAGGAGATTGACAAGATGTGTTAATGGGTGTTTCCATTAACACTCTCAACAAAACTCCATGTCGAGATGCTGTACATTGAGAGGGGTGATGTCAGGGTTCAGCTTGGAGTTCATTGTCAGTTGTTGTTTCTTGTTTATGTCTTTCCATGACCTTCCATCACTTTCTGTGTCTTTCCATGACCTTCCATAACCTTCCAACTTTTCATAACCTTTCATAACTTTCCATGATATTCTGTGACCTTCCATGACCTTCCATGACTTTCCACTAGGGTATATAAGTGTGACTGGTGTAATGGTTACCCCTCAGCTTGATCTCTGAGGATTACTGCTACACCAGGTGAGCTTTCTATGTATTTATTACTAGTAACCTTTGTATAAAATGAGGATTACTGCTACACCAGGTGGAAATGCCCTTATCAGCTCATTAATATTGGAGTATCTTGTTGTTGTGACCTTGTTAATAGCATCACCCTCACAGCACCTACACAGGCTATTTTAATGGAGAATCAAATTAAGAAATTATACTCTAGAAAATCAAGTAACCAGTTATTGTAAGAGTATTACAATAGTGATTAGTATGACCTCAAGTAGCTGTGCAAAATGATTCTACTGATATTGATCTGGGTCTTTTGTCCAAAGATAATATTTTAGGGGGGTTTTGTCAGGTACTTGATAACTACTTGTAGAAATAATAGTTTAAGAATTTAGACTATTAGTTCTACTCTAGTTTTTAGATTTATATTCCACTTTATCTAATGTTTTTCTGGTTTTGTAAGGGCAACCCCTGTTATGCTCACTGTGCTTGGTTTCCAAAGTTGCACAATGCTAGCAAGGGGGAAATCCCAAGTCTATTGAACTGTGTATATAGGAAAGAGGGTCTCACCTAGCCAGGGGGAAATTTTGAGAGAAAAACTTTGGATCCCTTGCTAGTGAACTATGCAACCTATATACCCACTGTCTGCTTCCCACTTCCTCAGTATATCTTACCCCTCGATTGGGTCTGAAGGTATGCTGACCCTATGATCCATATCCAGCATTACAGTACCCAGGCTGATACCTTGGTCTCTTGGTTCAGGATGTCTCACACTTTGACCAAGAGGTCACCCTTCACTTATTGCTTGAATGCATGGTTCAGTTCAGTAATTGTCAGTACAGGTAGATTGCCTCAGGATCAGTTCAGCATTTGAAATGGGTGGTCCCCTGACATCACCCCCCTTCTAGAGTGCTGCATTCTCAAAGCACAGGAAATGACTGACTCAAAGGCTAATGACTGAATCCTTTGTGGTGCTCCTTGGCGTGAGTGGTAGAACTCCCATACCTTGGCTGGTGCTGCCATGTCCTCCTATGCTACCCAAGTGTTCTCCTCATAGCTGTACCCCTCCCACTTCACTAGGAAGTAGAGTTGTCCCCTCATCAACTGATTGTCCAATACCTTTTCCACCACATAATTTTCCTCCCCATCCACCAGCTCAGGTGGTGGGGGTGGTTTGGCTCCTTGGCCTGGTATTGGGTCTTTGGTAGCTGGAATGAGTTTAACCACATTATAGACTGGATGAAGTTGGGACATGGAGGGGGGGAGTTGGAGCTTGTACAAATGCTTCCACACTCAGCTCTGGATGACATATGGCCCAAGGTAGTGGTGACTGAGTTCTCAGGAGGGTCAAGTTATACGAATATAAGATCCATTGAGAAAGACTCAGTCACCCATGTGATACTCAGGGCTGGGACTTGGCACTGGTTATAATACTGAGTCATGTCATCCTTTGCTTTGGCCAGTGCTGACTTCACCTCTTCTAATGACTTCTCCATTCTGTCCTTGAACTCATTCACTGTTTTGGTTTGGGACTTGGGTTCTCAGGGCTTGAAACCCATGTGCAGGTGCCTGCCAGTGTCTAACATGAATAGGGTCTGCTGGGTGGCTGAGTGTATGTGATTGTTGTATTGGAACTCAGCCATTGGTAGGAGGTTGTCCCAGTTGTCCTGTTGCTCATTGATGAATAAGTGAAGGTACTGTTCTAGTTCCTGGTTGACATGTTTGGTCTGGCCATCTGCTTGAGTGTGATAGGTTATTCTGGCTGTGGGTTTAATTCCAAGGAGCTGATAGAGCTCCCAAGTAAATGTTGGGATCAAGCAACTATGTTCACAGCAGGGTGCAGGAATTTCCAAGGAAACCTAGTAATTTCACTATACATAAAGAAATATAAAGAAATTAGCAACTATTTTGCTACTACTAGATGGGTTGCTCACCTCCTCAGTGATGCTCAACACTGAGGAGGGGAATAATATGTGAGCTGTGTTTCACCCGCATATATGCATGAACCAGCCCTTTAGCGCTGGCCAGGTGCCCATCTAATAAGCAAGCTACCAAGTGACTGCTCGGGTGGCTCCTGCTGAACTCTGGGACATGCACATAGTCTCAAGGCAGAGGCAAATATGGGTGCCACGTCTGGTAGTATACAACAAAATAAAGTGAGATCTCATGAACAAATGGTGGGAAAAATACAGAAAAATACAGAAAAATAATACAACATATAATGAATCGTTCTTGAGGTTTTTGACCATAAAAATACAATATATTAAGGTTGAATTGGTCAGAGGTGGTATAGTGCATATATGCACCCTACATCCCCCCTCAAGCTTAATATATGCCAAGTTTTTTGGTGATGGCCTTGAATTTTGGTCCAGGAAGGCCTTTTGTAAGTATATCCGCCAGCATTTGATCGGTTGGTAAGTAATCAATTTAAAATTTCCCTAACTCAATGCTGTCATGGATAAAACAGAGATGGATGTTGAAGTGTTTTGTCCTTGAATGTTTCTGATTCCCATAGGCTATTGTAATAGCAGATTGGTTATCAGAATATAATTTCATGGGCAATTTAATAGGCTGAAAAACTTTGGTTATGAACTGTTTAAGCCAAATTGCTTCTTTTGTTGCATGTGTCAGTGCAATAAATTCAGCTTCAGTTGATGACAGTGCATCAATTGATTGCTTTTGACAACTCCAGGAGATGCTTCCTGAGTCAATTCGGAAGATTTAGGCAGATATAGAATGTCTATGGTCTTGCGATGCCCAGTCAGCATCAGAATAGCCAACTAGTCCTTCCCTGTTCCCTCCTAGGACTAATTTCTTGTTCTTGGTACCTTTTAAATTCTTCAGTACTCATTTCACTGCATTCCAGTGAATCTGTCCTGGATTTTCTAGGAACTGGGATAATAATGACACTGTAAATGCAATGTCTGGTCATGTGGCTACAGCAGCCTACATGAGAGATCTAATCGCCTGTTGGTGTTGAACTTGTTCCATGGCTCTCTTCTCTTTGTCAGTATTTGGGCATTGATCTTTGGTCAATTTTATATTCAGATCTAGAGGAGTCGCATGTGTTTTGGCATCTGTAAGGTTATAATTGGCTAGTATTTTGTCAATATATGCTACCTGGGAGATATTAATCATCCCAGCTGTTCTGTTGCATTCAATCTTGAGATTGAGCAACCAATGTATTTATCCAAGGTCTTTCATCTTGAAGATATGTTCCAGGTCTCTCTTGATGCCATAGATAGTATATTCATCTACTGCTGTGATGGTAAGGTCATCCACAGCCACTCCAATGATCACATAGCCCTTTGGTCCATGTCTATAGAATACTGCTGCATCAGATGATGGTTTCTTAAAATACATACTAAATAATGCACTGGATAGACACTTGTACCACTCTCTCCCTGACTGTTTGAGGCCATATATCCATTTCTTCAGCAGGAGGACATGTTCCTTTTCTTTCTCAAAATATCCTGGTGGCTTGCGTATATAGATAGGATCATGTAATTTAGCATTTAAATATGCTATGTCCACATCCATCTGGTGTATTGGCCAGTTGTTCCAGGCAGCAATAGCACATATAATCCATAACAATGTCATCCTAACAACTAGTGCATATGTTTCATCATAATCAACTCCAAAGGTTTGGGAAAAACCCTGGGCTACTAGTCAAGATTTAGCATGTACTATTGCACCTTTCTGATCCTTTTTGAGCATATGTTTCCATGTACTACCAACTATATTCACTCCAGGAGGTGGAATAACTAATTCCCATGTTTCTCTTTTGATTTGGGCTTTAATTTCATCATCCATAGATTTCCTCCATGTAGGATCACTGAGGGCATTTCTGGTTGTTGTTGGAAGTGTCATCTTATGGCTGAAGTAGGTTTCTTCACCTTGTTCTTCATCTGAAGGTATGGCACTTATTGCCAAATAATCATAGTAGTTGATTCCCTTGTTATCTTGATCCATATCTCTGTCAGAATCATTAGTAGTAGTACTCTCTTGAGTCTCAACCACAAGTGTAGTAAAGTCTTCTTCTACACTTTGAATAATAGCATGTGTTGACCCTAAACCAGCTCTCTCTTGTTGGAGGTGTATTTGCTCACTTCTTCTGAGTGGCTGTGGTTGGGTAGGACTATCAATACTTGTCTGATTTGGTTGTAAATCCTCAAGGTCTCTCAAGGGTGTCCCTTTGACTATCTCTTCAATCTGGCTCTCTTCAAGCACCTGGTCATGTGATGTCTGAGGTGCCAGTATAGCTCAATATGAAGGAGTTCTGGCTGTTCTTGATGTGGAGATCATTTGATATTCAGAAGGTAATATAGGAGGAATTGTTTCTTTCTCTCCTAGGTCAAATGTAATTTTTCTTTCAGCTGTAACCCTCTGGGTGTTTGGCCAATATATGCAGTGGCCATCACATTGTGAGGAGTGACCAACCCATCTCGCTTTCTTGGCTCTAGGTAATAACTTATCATCTTGTTTGATTTTGACATATACTTGCTTCCCCCATTCGTAAGTGTTATATAAGATTGGTTTTATGTGGTGAACCATCTCATAAGGTGTCTTGTCTGGAAAAGCTCATGTATGTGTGTGATTTTTGATGTAGTTAGCATGCTGAATAGCATATCCCCATAGACTCTTGGGTAGATTGGATTCTAGTAGCATGGCACAGGTGTTCTCAACCAATGTTTGTAGGGTGCATATATGCACTATGCCACCTCTGACAGATTCAAACTTAATATATTTGTATTTTTATGGTCAAAACCCTCAAGAACAATTCATTATATGCTGTAATATTTTTCTGAATTTTTGGGTATTTTTCCTATCATTTGTGCCTGAGTTCTCACCTTATTTTGCTGTACACTACCAGGTGTGGCACCCAGATTTGCCTCTGCCTTGAGACTACGTGCGTGCCCCCGGAGTTCAGCAGGAGCCACCCGAGCAGTCACTCAGTAGCTTGCTTATTAGATGTGCATTTGACCAGTGCTAAAAGGCCAGTTCAAGCATATATGTCAGTGAGACTTTGCCTGCATATTCTTTCCCTCCTCAGTGTTAACCACCACTGAGGAGGTGAGCAACCCATCTAGTAATAATGAAATAATAGCTAATTTCTCATTATTTCTTTATGTATAGTGAAACTAATAGGTACACCTAAAATATACTCAGTGTTAACCACCACTGAGGAATGAAACTAATAGATCTTTTGGAAAATGCTGCACCCTACTGTGAACAAGGTTGCTTAGTCCCTTCATAAGTTATGGGCCCCACAGACCAAGCAGAGAAACCATCCCTTAGTATGGGAAAGCTAGCTACTGATGGGTCCAATTGGCCCTGGTGGTGAGCCAATCTACAAACCCATTTTAAGTCAAAGAACCTTCTTAAACATATAGAAGGCACTGTTGACATGCCACCTGATCCTCCTACATTTGCCAAAGGTCACATTCTCACTGATGAAGAGGAGATTAAAGTTGACAAGGCTGAGGAGAGACTTGAAAGGTTTTTGGCCCAAGAAGGACTAGTGAAGAGCCACATATTGGTCTCAGTGTCAGAATCACTGGCACTCATGCTAGAAAAGAAGAGAACTGCTAAATAAACCTGGGATGCATTAGTGGTTGAAATGACCAAGATGGTGGTCACTACTGTACAAAGACAGCTCTGGAACCTGAAGTGTTCGGAGGATGACAATCTCAGGGAGCACCTGGACAAAGCACAAGATCTCTACTCTCTACTCAATGAAATGGGAGCCCAAATCTCTGGAGGAGAATTCCTTGATATACTACTCACCTCACTGCCACCTTCTTATGAAGCAGTCATGAATGCCCTCATCACATCCCTTGAGGAGGTCAGAAAACCTTTAGATCCAGATAATATTATCAGGATACTCAAAGCTCAATATGACAGATGGAAGACTTTGTCTATTACTCAAGATGTCAGGGTTCAGTTGGAGATCGCTGTCAGTTGTTGTTTCCTGTTTATGCTCTTCTATAACTTTCCACCACCTTCCAGAACTTTCAAAACAATTCTCAGTAGAGTGACCTGGCTTCTTGCAGTTTGCACATATATGCACCTTTTTCTCTGATGTCCCTACAAATCCTTGTTCCTCTTGAGTAATAGACAAAGTTTTTCATCTGTTATGTTGGGATTTCAGGATCCTGATGATATTATCTGGGTCCATAGGTTTTCTCCACACACACCGGGATGTGATGAGGGCATTAATGACTGCTTCATAAGATAGCAGCAATGAGGCGAGCAGAATATCAAGGAATTCTCCTTCAGAGATTTGTGCTCCCATATCATTGAGTTGAGCATAGAGGTCTTGTGCTTTGTCTAGGTGCTCCCTAAGATCATCATCTTCTGAACATTTCATGTTCCAGAGCTGTCTGTGGATAGTAGTGACAACCATCTTGGGTTTCTTTGTCATTTCTACTACCAGTGTATCCCAGATCTCTTTAGCACTTCTTTTCTTCTCTAGCATGAGTGCCAGTGATTCTGGCACTGAGACCAAAATTTGGGTCTCGACAAGTCCTTCTCTGGCCAGATACTTCTCAAGTCTCTCCTCAGCCTTATCAACTTTGACTTCCTCTTCATCAGTGAGGATATGTCCTTTAGTGAAGGCAGGAGGATCAGGTGGCCTATCAACAGTGCCTTCTATGTGCCTGAGAAGGTTCTTCAACTTGAAATAGCTACGGAGAGTGGCTCACCACAAAGACAAATTAGATCCATCAGTAGCTAGCTTCCCCATAGTCAAGGGCAATTTCTCTGCTTGCTTTCCAGGGCCCATAACCTATGATGGGATATAGCAACTTTTCTACAGTGGTTAGCAGAGATTTGAGGGAACCCTAGTAATTATACTATAGAAAAAGAAATAATAAGAAAATCATTAAAAAACTGTAATTATACGATGGCTAGCTCACCTCCTCAGTTGTGGCTCACACTGAGGAGGGAGTGCATATACAGGCAGTGTCTCACCCACATATATGCATAAACCAGCCCTTTAGTGCCCTTCAGGTGCTCATTATATAAGTGAAGTAGGCACTGAACCTCGATTACATAATCCAATGTCTGGGTGGTTAAGTCACCAGATTCTACAAATTATTGGGTCACACACATAGCCTCAAAGTGGAGGCAAAAGTGAGTGGTGTGTGATAGTGTACAGAAAGAAATAGACAGAACTCATGAACACGCACACAAAATTCTGAAAAATATTAGAACATATGTTGAACTGTTCTGTCTGGTTGTTTGGGCAAAAATGGTATATATATTATGGTTGGAGCTCTCAAAGGTGGTATAGTGCATATATGCACCCTACAAAGACAACCTACTTTGGTAGCCTGTGCAACTTCCACACATGTGTGAGGTAGAGCTGAGCCACCCCTAGGGCTCTGATGGTTGTGTTTGTGGGGAGGAAGTGTGCCCTCTTACTGACTGAGTCCACCACATTCATTACTGTGTCATAGCCATGGGCCTTGGGGAGTTTGACTATGAAGTCTACACTAATTGTACCCACCAAGAATTGGGGGTCAGGAGTGGCTTGAGCTCTCCCATTGGTGGTTGTCTTTGGGCCTTGGTTTGGGTGCAGAGGTCACAATTCTTCATGTACTGTCCCATGTATTGAGACATCTGTGGCCACCAGTAATTTCATGATATGAGCTCAAGTGTCTTCCACCTTTTTACATGTCCCACCACCCATGTACCATGATGCTGGGACATGATGTGTAGCCTCAGTTTGGGGTTGTTGGGGACATATATCCTTCCC
>QFEC01007426.1:0-11849 GCA_003316585.1 Gomphus bonarii
TAGTGAATATATAGGGAGAAAATTCTAGGATATATGTACTAAGTCCAGAATAATATATGAGACTACTCCCTCACATACTCCAAAATACAACAGAATATTTCAAGGAGGTACTCCCACTCTATGATATGAAGCATATTTGTCTAGAAAATTTTGAGTGTTGACCATACACACAGTTAAATTTATCAGAAACCATGTTTTACACAACTGACTAGAGATTTCCCCCTATGAGTCCTTTTGGGGAATAAAACCTACCATCAATTGGCTTAGAGCTTATGAGTGTAAGTGTTGGGCACTAATACCCAAAGCCATCAGATACAAAGGGGAATTCAAGTCCATGGAAGGAATTTTCATTAGGTACTATAATGACTCCAAAGTATACTAAATTTGGATCCATCATACTTGCTCAATTATGAAAGCCAGAGATGTCATATTTGATGAGTCGAATGACATTTAAAGGATCACTATCCACACTACAGGTGATAATGACCTCCCAGAACTATGGAAAAAAGAATGCAAAGTTACAATCATACCTGCTTCCTCACCTAGCCACCTAGCCCTTTGATGGTGTAATACAACTTTGTTCACAATAGGGTGCAGGAAAACCAGAAGATTCTATTAATTTCACTCCTCAGTGAATGTCAACACTGAGGTTTATTATTAGTGTACCTATTAATTTCACTGTACATTAAGAAATAATAGAAAATTAGCTATGGAAATGTTATTATATGGTGGGTTGCTCACCTCCACAGTGAATGTCAACACTGAGGAGGGAAGGAATATGTGGGCAGTGTCTCACCTGCATATATGCAATAACCGGCCCTTTAGTACCAGCCAGGTGCCCATCTAATAAGTGAGGGTACTGAGTGATTGCTTGGGTGGCTCCCACCAAACTCTGGGGATGCATGTGAAGCCTTGAGGTGGAGGCAAATTTGGGTGCCATGCCTGGTAGTGTACAACAAAATAACATCAGAACTTGTGAACAGGTAAGAGTAAAAATACAGGAAAATTCTGAAAAATATTATTGCATATATTGAACTGTTCTTGAGAGTTTTTTACTGTAGAAACAAAATATATTTAGGTTGAATCTATCAGAGGTGGTATAGTGCATACATGCACCCTACACCCTTGCCCAGATTGGACTGAAAACTCTGCCTCACAGATTGAAACCCCAGATGTAGATTCAACCCCAGATACAGAAACACTAGACAAGACAGAGCAGAGCAGGGCAGATGAGGATGAAGTAGAGAAGTCAAGTGACACAGAGGTGGAGAGTGTGTCATAGGACTTTAAGAGAGGCCCCTGGCTCAACCCATCAAACACCACTTACAGCAGAGGAAAAAGACACAGCACTTATTCCTGAAATATCTGATATAGCCAATGTCTTTTCAGAAATAAAACAAACTGAATCGGCATTCATGGTACTTGCAGAGGATGAGCCAGCCAGCTACAAAGCTGCCATGGACTCACCAGAAGCATAGAAATGGCAGGACTCCTGTAAAATTGAATACAATATTATTTTAGGGTATCACACATGGACTCTCATTAAAAGTCCACCAGATATCAATCTTATGGGCAGCAGATGGACATTCAGAGTCTTGGACACATTAATATATTTAAATTAACACTAGTTACACAAGAATATTCACAGGGTTAGGACTCAATTTCAACAAGACACACTCACTTACTATTATATTCACATCTTTCCAATTCATACTTGCACTAGGTGTAAAATATGATTTAGAGCTCAAACATGTGGACATTGATGGTGCCTACCTTAACAGGATACTCAAAGACAACATATATATGTGTTAGCACAAAGGATTGATAGAAAAGGGAAAGGAACACATGGTGTGGGAATTGTTGACAAGTAATCCTTAGTGTTAAGTCAAACACTAAGTTTCTTTTGTATCTACCTGTTGACAAGTAATCTACAGTAGGTCATTAGAAGAACTGAACTATAAAAGAAAGGTAGGTGCTTACCCTTAGTGTTAAGTCGAACACTAAGGGGAAGACTACTATAGTACGATACTATATATATTAATGACAGCTGCAGTTCCAAAGTTCTGTTGCCAAACGGAGAAAGGTCATATGACCTTATATGGCTTGTGCATAACACTTCCTGTAGTACATAGACGTTACCCAGTAGATAGTGAGATGGAATACCTCAACACTCCTCCTCCATTGAATGGTCTTTCATACCAAAGGCAGCTGCATGTATACGGTGCACGGAGGGGGCCAGTTGTTTAGTCAGGATGTCGGCAGTCATCTTGGTGGTAGGTGTGTAGGCAAGTTTGATGTTCCCATGGTCGATGTGGTCTTTTATAAACATCTGCCATACCTGATTATGTTTCATGTGCCGAAGAATCTTTTGACTGTTAGAAAACCCAATTGTCGATTGGTTGTCCTGGTGAATTAGGGTTGGTTTGGTGACACTCATTGCTAGCTCCTCCAAAATCTTCTGGGCCCAAAGTACCTCCTTGGTGACTTCAGTGAGTGAAATGTATTCAGCCTTGGTGGTGGATAGCACAACCATCGTCTGTTTCCTTGAGGCCCATGCAAAGGACCCCTCACCTAGGAATAACACATAACCTGATGTGGATTTCTGATCTTCTGTATTGCCAGCAAAGTCTGCATCTGCATATGCATATAACTCGGTTGAACCTCCTAGGGTGAGCTCCTGGTGCCATGTGGTATAGACAAAGCATAATATTCGTTTTGCTGCCTCCCAGTGACTCACTCCATAGTTAGTAAGGTATTTTGATAGCAAATTTACTGAATACGTGATGTCAGGCCTGGACACAATTGAGGCAAACATGAGGCATCCAACAATCACCCTGTATGGTACGTCGGCCACCTGATTGCTATCCTCCCCCCCAGTGGCTGGCGGAAGGGAAGAAAGATCCATACCTAATGAAAGTGGGGAGTAGATTGGTTTAGCACCGGTTAGATTGAATCTCTTTACCATGTTTTCAATATATTCCTGCTGTGAGATATATGTGGTGTTTGGGTCCAGGTCTCATCTGATTGCCATGCCTAAGATCCACTGTGCCAGACCCGAACTTGAGATACCGAACTTGGACCTGACTTGACCCTCCAGTTCCATGAGCCAGTGTGTGGTGCCTACCATTGTGGAATCATCCACCCAATAGCCGACAATAGCCCATGAGTCATCCTCCTCCCAATTTCTGTGAAAGAGAGCACGATCAAAGTCAGAGCATGGCCAGCCTATATCTTCTACCATGAATTTCAGTAGCATGCAACACCATTTATTGCCCCCTTGTCTAGTCCCATATAGTGACCTGAGAAGGCGCATGGGCAGGTGTTCCTTTCCAGGGATCTTGAATCCCTCAGGTTGCCATACCCAGACCTCCTCCTGCATCATGCCATGAAGGTATGCTGATTTGACATCGAACTGCCTCATGTTGGCACCAGTGGCTGCTCCAATTGCTATCAGTAGTCGAAGGGTTTCCCAGTGGATCACCGGTGCATATGTGTCAGTGAAATGTACACCAGAGACTTGATCGTACCCTTTTACAATTATTCTGAATTTCCATTTGATTATCTGACCATCTCTTCTGTTGTTTTGAGGGTTGTTCTGGTCTTGATGACTTTGGTACCAGGGGGAGGTTCCTCTGGTTCTCCAAACATGCCATGGTCCACCATGTTCTTCCACTCTGCCTGTTTGGCCTCCTTCCATGCCTCTCCTTCCTCACCAGGCATATCCAATGTCTCCTCCTCAAGCAGGGTCATAACAGCCTGTCGGTCTCCTCCCCTGTTCAATCCTGAATGTGTCAAACCTCTGGGATAATTGGGAATTGCAGAAATATGCCTAGAAATGTTCTGGTTTGAATTTGGGGAGTCCATGAATCCATTGGGTGTGTTTTTTGCTATGTCATCATCACTGGGTGACTTCATGTCCTTCATGGTTGATTCAGGTCCGAGATTGCTGGTGGATTGTTCCACTATCCTGTTTGTGGTAGCGTCACCGTTGTCCCCAAATAGGGCTGGTACAGCTGGTATGATCGCCTCTTTGTGAAACATGAGGTCACATGCCTTTTTGACCTTCTTGTTGCCAGGAAACCATACGAGATAACCCAACTAGTAAGGCTCGTATCCCACCATGTAGCCTACTTGGGACCTTGCATCCCATTTCTTTCTCTTCCCTTGAGGCACAAAGACACTGACAGGGCACCCAAAGACCCTCATGTGACTGAGGTCTGGCACCTTGCCGGTGAGGAACTCAATTGGGGTCCTCCCTTCATTGCACCTTCTCAGTGAACAGTTTCTAATATATGCCATCGTTTTGACTGCGAATGACCACATGGCCTTGGGGAACTTGGCAGCATACATCATGCTTCTAGCTCCTTTGGTTATGGTCTGAATGGCCCTCTTGGCTACCCCATTTTGCTGGTGAGTATATAGCACTGAGGTGAATAGGGCAATCCCTTTTGATTTGAGGTAACTCTGCAGCCCTTCATTCACAAATTCTGTTCCATTGTTAGCCATGACTGAACATACTTTGGCATCATAGCCAGTTTCAAAGGTATTTATGAATTCCTTGAGCTTGGGGTTGACTTCCGTTTTGCTAGCTAGGGCTTCAACCCAAATGGCCCCTGACGCATCATCAACAACTATGATGAAATACTTCTTTCCGTCGAAGCTTGTTGTTTCCATGGGACCTGCCAAGTCTATGTGAAGTTACTCCCCTGGTTGATTGGCCCTAGTGCACCCCACCTTAAAGGGTAACCGGTGTAATTTTCCCTGCATGCAAGCTGTACATGCTGGTAAGTCTGACCTATCTTGGTCAAATTTTATGCTGATCTCCTTATTTTTGGCTAGTTTGCATATGGCCCCAGTGCTAAGATGTCCTAAACATTGGTGCCACCTTATGATATCAGTTGAGTCGCTGAAGTTACACATGAAGAGTTTGTCTCCAAGTTGTTCGAGGGTATACACCTCTGGAGTGACAAACATACTCCTTGGTGGCTGAACGATGTCTAGCGTTACTGGGTAAACCTTCCCTTTTTTGCCTACCCTTGTTAATATAGAACTATCAGGTCTTTTGATAGTCCAGGTTGACTTGTGGAAAGACACATTGAACCTGTCCTTCTCCAGTTGGGATGGTGCTAACAGCCGTGTGTGGATTCCAGGTACCCACTGGACATTCGGGATGGCCTCTTCTGAGTTAAGTCCATTGTTTCTAACAATGAACCTCATTGTGCCCTGCTCTAATGACTCCACCTTATTACTATCTGCAGCTGTGATAACTTTTGGTGTAAAATATGCCTGATAGTCATGGAGGTCCTCCTGTGCTGGTACGTAGTGCCCTGATGCCCCAGAGTCGATTAGGCATATTGCTCTGGTAGTCTCCACCTCACTGGCCGTGGATACGACCTCCTCAATTACTGAGAACATTCCTCTCTTGGACACTTGTCCTGGAGGATCCTTTGGTGAGTCGCTCTTGGTCTTGGACTTTGTCTTGTCCTTGCCCTGATCACCGCTACCAGTTCTGTTGAGGTAGTGTCTTGCATAGTGGCCTTTCTTTCCACATGCATAACAGGTAACCCTTTTTTTGTTTTGACCATCACCTTTCGAGTTTTTGCCTATGCTGTTACCCCCTCCTGCATCCTTTTTGGTGGGTTTGCATGACTTATTTTGTATAGACAAGGCTGTGTTGAACCCTGATTCACCTTTAGACTCATACTTAAGCTCTATTTGCCTAAGCCTAGACACTAGGGTGTCTACAGTATCATTGGTGTAGTTTATCGACACGACAAATGGGTCCAGTTCCTCGGGGAGCAAGTTTATGAAGTAGGTTAGGTACTGTGGTTCTGCAATGGTCTGTCCAGTTTCACTAAGCTTCCTCCAAAGTAGGTCCATCCTTGACTTGTGGTCCATGATGCCATCTCCTTCAAACTTTGTGTTGACCATTTCAGTGAGTAGAACTACTTGGTTTCCTCCTTGCTGATTACTCATGTTCTTCACTAGAGCTACCCATGCGGCCTGAGGGTCGGTATTACCCATTATAGGTAGTCTCTGGTCATCCTCCACTCGGAACTTGATCTCTGCATATTCCCTGTCCATCTGGACAGCCCATGCCCTTGCTAACTTCTTCTCATCTGCAGTCATGTTGTGGGGGTCAACTGGAATTGGGGCTGGCAATTCTCCCATGACAAACTCCCACTGTGCAAGCATCTTCAACTGCATTTCCATGTTGGATTTCCATGAGAAGTAGTTGTCTTTGGTTAGTTTAGGAAATGAGGCATAACCGGTTGCACAGGTTGTCTCATAATCCTTGATTTCTTCAAGGGTGAGTGGAGTAGTCATTGAACAAGAGTGAAGGGAGGGGTTGTGAGTGTTGAGCTGTTGACAATACTATGAATTTGGTTTTGGCAGCTAGTAAAGCTTGGGGCCCATAACCTGTTGACAAGTAATCCTTAGTGTTAAGTTGAACATTAAGTTTCTTTTGTATCTACCTGTTTACAAGTAATCTACAGTAGGTCATTAGAAGAACTGAACTACAAAAGAAAGGTAGGTGCTTACCCTTAGTGTTAAGTCGAACACTAAGGGGAAGACTACTATAGTATGATACTATATATATTAATGACAGCCGCAGTTCCAAAGTTCTGTTACCAAATGGAGAAAGGTCATGTGACTTTACGTGGCTTGTGCATAACACTTCCTGTAGTACATAGACGTTACCCAGTAGATAGTGAGATGGAATACCTCAACAGAAATTAAACAAAGGGATATGTTAAAACAATCAAGGAGAGTCTGGCATCACACATTGAACACATAATTACAGAAATTAGGTTTATAAGCCAGAGAAGCAGATGCTATGGTCTACTTTTGTTTTGGAGACAATGGAGAAGTAGAAATAGCTGGTGTTAAGTCCAAGGTGTCAAATATGATGTCCAAGGTCAGAGGGTCATGTCCAAGGTGACTTCATGCTGTCCAAGCTGTCCAAGCTGAACCAAAGTTGTCATGGATACCAAGATGGTCATGAGGGTATGGAGTCAGAGGGACTTAGCTTCCACTTATGTGTTATGCCCTCCTAGATTTTCTGTCCCTGATTTGAGAGTAGATGTTTGGAGTGGTTCAGGTGTAACAAGAGGAAACTAAGTTAATATTTGAACTAGTGAACTAGCTATGAAAATATGGAGGTTTATATACATGCAAGAGCCCTTATATTTATAAAGAACAATGTAGTCTGAATACAGAAGGGATAATATAATGGACTACGGGTATATCACAAGGGGAAAGTGTATTATCAGAGAAATAGAACATACTGTGAGGTTTGGGGGTGTGACATGTCCAATGATAGAGGTGATGACAAGGGAGGCCAATATAAGGGTTTGGTATCACATGAGAACTTTGGGACTGGGTGAGTGTCTTGGTGTGAATCCATGTGATAAGGGTTTGGAGGGTCAAGTAGGGCTTCAGTATAACTCAGGTATGATTCAGCAGTGGGTGATTAGGGGCTATGGTATTGGAAATCCAAAATATTGGAAAGGAACTGGGATCTAACAACAGGGTGGTATGTGGATGATATACTTTTAGTATTGAACTCCACATCATTAATGTCAAATATGGTGAATAACATACATGAAAGCTTCAAGATCTTGGACCTTGGTGAAAATACCCAATTGCTTGGAATGAAAAGATCTAGAAACATAGAAATGGGTAAAATTCACTTTTTCTAGCCTTCTTTCATAAATACCATTGACAATCACTTTAACATCACACCCAGCAGACCAATTATCTCACCTATAGATCCCCTCATCAAACTTCATACAGAAGCAACTGTCATGAAAAATATGATGGACATTCCATATGCTTCAATTATTGGCAGTATTAAATACTGCTCAATATTCACATGATCTAATATGTCCTATACCACCAACAAATGTGCTCAGTTCACCTCCAACCCCACACTTTAACACTAGGAGGCAGCCAGACATATTTACTACACATCCAAGACTATGGGATACTTTATGTATCTGAAGGAAAGGGAATTAAAGGACATGGTCACAATTGGGAAAGGTTCACCGACTCAGACAACACAAGAGATGCGAATAATAGGAAGTTGACCATAGGATGGGTTTTTACATTCAACGGCCCAACTTTCAACTCACCCAAACTTAACTACAATAGTTCTTATTTTTGAGACATTCCAACATTGGTGACATTACTTGGAAGGATCAGCAGATCCCATCAATGTCATCACAGATCACAAGAACTTGGAGTACTTCAGTACTACCAAACTACTGACTAGACAGCAAGAAAGATGGTCTGAATAGCTTTCACAGTTCAACCTCATCATATGATTTAAACCTGGACACCTTAGAATGAAGCCTGACTCCCTCAATAGATATTTGGATATCTACCTAAAGAGGGGGGGGAAGTGATTATACCACTATCAGTCCTCAGAACATTAGACCGATCTTTTCTCAACATCAGTTGGCATCATCCCTCCAGGTAACAAACCTTGCTGAACCTGTCACGAAAGCAATTTCACTCATGAACACCAAGCAAATTCTGACTGTAGAACAACTTGTCCTATCAAGAAGCTTACTGACAAGTATTTGGGTCCCTTTGATATCAGTGCACATCCTGGTACTTACTCAGTCACCTTGAAACTCTCAGATTACATAGAAGCAGTACACCCTGTTTTTCATATTTCAATGCTCAAACTAATCTCACACAACACCATCCAAAGCCATGCTCAACCTCCCCCCCTCCCCCCACCTCCTGTTATCATTGAAGGGAGCCAGAATTTGAAGTCACTAAAGTTCTGGACTCCAAAATCAAGAATACAGACAAGACCTGCAAGTTGCTATATCTGATATAGTGGGCAGGTTATGAAGGTATGGATGAGGAAACCTCATGGATCCTCACCACTGAGGTTGACAATGGTTCTGAGCACGTTCAAGATGTTCACAAGTCTTACCTAATTAAACCTGGACCCTTATGCATTCTTTGAGTCCATTCTTATTAGTTATTTTTATTTTTCATTTGCTCAGCCAAGAAGCATTTTATATTGCTTCTAGATCCCTGGCATTACTTGTTTTCTAAAAAAAATCCCCATCTCATATATGTCCCCCCCTTCCAAGTCCTCCTCACCCTGCCAAGTTGCACTACTACCAACCTCTGGTGCACCCTGCTGTGTGCCCTCAGCCACCTCATCCCAAATTTGTCCCACAACCTCTGTGATTTAACAGATAGCATCTGTCATTGCAAAGACAGGTGAGGTCAAAGGTGTGGCTGTTGGTAGTAAAACCCTTGCCTTTGGAGGTGGCAACACTTCCTCAGCCAGAGCTGGAGAAGGTGTGAAGGGAATGAATAATGGAGTATGAGGAGGTAGAGTGGGAGAAGGAGTGGGAGTGTTGATTAAAAATAGATAAAGGTCAGTGATGGAGACCTTGCAGGAGCCTCTTCAATGGGCCTTGCCTTCTTCACAATCCTTTCCTCACCAGAATCCCCCTCTCTCCTCACCTTGCTTGCCTTCCTTTTACCCTTACCTGACTCCTTCCTCAGACTCCTTGCACTCCTTACACCCTTACTCTTCTGGTTGATACTACAGCCTACTCCTCACATGGAGTACCAAATGCAAGCACTGAGGTTCACATCTGTTAGGATCTTGCCTTGTGAGATCCCCATTTGTTTAGTCATCATGATTAAGTAATATTTTCACCTATTTGAGTAATCCCACTCAGCCCTTTGTTTACTCAGCTCAGAGTCTAGACCTTGCTTCATTTATTTGGTTAGTTTCTTTGCACATGGTACACCTTCCTATTCTAGTATCTTCTGTTACCTCATGCAACGATATCTGTAACATACCTTGCCCAAACCTTATTCTTACTTACCCATGTTTCACCTCACCTTTGTTTTAATTCCTGTTCTGGAAACCCCTTTGTTCTTTTAATTTGAAATCATCCTGAGTATTTGAAATACTAATCTTGTATATAATGTGTATGTAAATTAGTAGTTCTGTAGTTGTAAGGGCAACTTCTGAAGCACTCACTGAGGTTACCAAGGTCACGCAGCCAAGGCTAGCAAGGGGGAAATCCTAAGAAGAAAACTTGCGATCCCTTGCTAGTGAGCTATGCAGTCTATATACTCGTTGTCCACTTCCTGCTTCCTCAGCATACCTTACCCCTCAATTGGGCCCTAAGGTATGATGGCCCCACAATCTGTATCTGGTGTTTTGGTGCTTGGGCCAATACCTCAGTTCCTTGGTTTGGGATGTTGCATGATTGGACCAAGTGACTGTTGCTTCTCTTATTGTCTATATGCACAGTAACTGTTTTAGGTGAATTGGTTTGGCATCAGTTCAGGTCATGAAATGGGTGGTCCCCTGACAGTAGTCAGAAAATTGACTAAGATTACCCTGAGTTTTCCATCAGACCTTGCCCTCAGAAATTAGGGATCTTATGGGATCTGGAAAGCACAGCACATAAGCTGAAGCCAAGCCCTACTCAGAACCTCACTCATTGTCACAACCTCATGTGAACTTTACCCAAGAACTCAGCTTGCCCATTCTTAACAATATCCCTATAAAGGTCAATGTCCTTCTAGAGACATGTGTTCTCACACTTCCTGAAATTAGTGCAAGCTCACTCAGCACACCTCATAATGTGTCAAGTTAAGTCATCTGAGGTGTCTGCATAGTTGGAATTGCAGTAAATGATGAAAAATACTCCTTCCTCATTTATGTCACAAATGAACTGGAGCTGTTGGTATTAAAATATCCAGTCAGTAAATTTTACAAGGTTTTAGAACCTTGGTCATGCACCTTATTACTTTTGTACCTTGACCCCTTGACCCATGGTTCCCTCATGTCATGAAGGTTTTGCACATTTGTGAATCGGTTCCTTATGAACTGGTCAGTATCAAGAGTGTCAGGCATTTGGTTTCTAGGACTGGTGATGGGGTGGGCAGAGATAGTAAAGTTATGGCTAATATCCAACCCATCACCTACCTTTTATACCAACCTTGCCCAAAAAAAATTAACTTTTGCAGCCCAAGCTTGACTACTGCAGCCTCATAGGCTTGACCATAAGGAAGGGATAATGTTAGAAAATTTCCAGCAAAGATCCCTACTTGCTTGGTCATTCATATGAAGCTTCTTTTCAAGTAACCTTGTTTCAACCTATTTGTTTTCCTCAGCCCTTTGAGGCCAGACCTTGCTTACAATGTTTCTTTTATTTGGTTAACTCCTCCACTCACGAGATATATCCTAATTTAGTAATTTCTGTACAACCTTGCAACAATATTTGTAACACACTCTTGCTTTCTTTGTCCTGACTTACCCTTGTTTCACCTCACCTTTGTTTTAATTCCTGTTCTGAGAATGCCCTTGTTCTTTGATATGAAATCAGGATGGCTATTTGAAATACTAATCTAGTATATAACATGTATGCAAATTAGCAGCTCAGTAGTCAGAAAATCAACTAAGATCTCCCCTGTATGTTCTGTCAACCTTGCCCTCTGAAATTAGGGATACAATGAGATCTGAACAGCACAGCACATAAGCTGAAGCCAAGCCCTACTCCAAACCTTGCCAAATTTTCAACCTTGCTAAGAACCTTGCTCCCCCACAACCATAACATGTGGCCTTGTCAATAGCATTGCTCTCACAGCCATCTTCTTGGTACCATGCTAAATTGCCATACTAACAAGGCTACATCAGAATAAGATAGCTGTAGCAACAATATTTTCATAGTCGTTTTAGAATAGTAAATCACTCTTAAAATACTATCACCCTGCACACACAAATCCACACAGTAAAAGTCTACCAATAGAGGAAACATTTGGAAGTACGCATCATGCCAAACCATGTGGTATTC
>QFEC01007463.1:0-16174 GCA_003316585.1 Gomphus bonarii
TGTTTGTGGGTTGAGGGGCACCTTTGGGAGGAGAAGCAGCCCTTGGAGGAGGAATGAATTGTGGAATGGGAGGATTGTCTGGTTTGGGGGCCTCAGGAGGCCTGACCAAGTCGTGTTTGCTCCTATCTGGGTTTTGCCATCACCTTGTTGCTCATATAGTTTGTCATCGATAACCTCTTTGATTTGAGCAGATCACAAGGGGGAACCAAGAGAATGGAGTGAGTGGGGCGAAGCATTATGACCGAAGTGAAGAGGCATGGTAGAGGACATTCCATGTGCTCTTTGCTGTAAAACCATAGGGGTGAGCCGACTATGTTCAGCTCAGGCAATAGCTCTAGTATGAGGAGGCATATTGTTTGAGTAGTAAATGACAGGAAGATGATTGGTTCAGATTATACTGTTAAGTGCATGCACACATGCTCTCAGTTTGGGTGGTTTGGCTTGGTCCAATGAGCCGAGGTTTGGATGTGGCATCAGCTTCAACGTTCTTGCATTGTGCCAATCCTCCTGCCCATGCCACTGGATTTTGGACGGATGTTTGGTAGAGGTCCGAGATGCTTGGTACCAAATGGTTGGACTACTAACTTAAGTACTGGTAGCGTATGTCTAACTTGGTTGATAATCTGAACGGAGAATACTGTCAAAGTATGATCAACCGAGTCTCAGTTCCCTTGGTTGCAATGACTGAGGTCCTTCCATTAGTCCTTGACTCACAAGTCTTAGGATCACATTCAGCTTGGCTCGGTTACATTCCCCTTCACTCCATCTTATCCTTTTCATTCATTCGCTTCGCTTCAGTACCCTTTGGTATATGTACGGGCATGTATGCCCGCCTTCATTCTTTCTAGTACTTTCACTCCACATATCTTCATCCTAGTCTCCATGTTTAATGCAACCCTGTTGCATATCTTAAATTTTTCTCTTTCTCTATATAAGCTACCTATTATCTGTATGTATTCTTCGTTCAGATAATCAACTTAGTTAGACATATGTCCTCTAGTTCTTAAGCCCCTTCGTCCACCACTCGGTTCCAACAACCTCAGGTACTAACCGAGCCTTGTCCTAAATATAGTGGCTCAGCGGATAGATAGGCGCAATGCACGAATGTTGAAGCCAATGCGATATCAGTATTTGGCTCATTGGACTGAGCTGAACCACCCGAACCAAGGGCGTGTTGTGCACACACTTAACAAATACATACATGAGGACTAATTACTTATATAGAGAATGGAGTGCCATAAGACAAGGTATGGAAATGAGAAAGTAAAGTATGGATGTAAGAATAGTAATATATGAAAAGCAGGCATACATGCCTGTACATATACCAAAGGTAAACGAAGTGAAGCAAGTGAGTAATGAAGAGTATAATCGAAGTGTGATATACCAAACCAAGCCAAGCTGAACTGAATCGTACTTGTAAGGCTTGGGAATCTGTAGCTTGTGATATGGTACATTGGACTTTGGCTGGTATGACCGAGTGAACCAAGGCTTGGTAGATCATACTTTGACAATTAGCTGAATTCACTTACAATAATGCTCCTAATGCTACTACTGGCATCTCTCCCTTCTTCACTAATAAAGAACACCACCTGAACCTCACAGTTCACCCCTAACAAGACCTTGCTTCCTCCTGAGCATGTGAGTTTACCGTTGACTTAGGCCAACTTCATGAAGCCCTGAAAGAGCAAATAAGTCATGCTCAATCTCAGTATCAGACATCAGTCAATGCTAGGTAACTCCCAGCTCCCAAGTTTGCAATTGGGTCCTCAGCTTTTGTCAAAGCACACTTCTTCCACACTACTTGGCTGACTAAGAAGCTTGCCAAAAAATACCTCAGTCCCTTCAAAGTCATAGCCAAAGCTTGCAGCCACTCCTACACTCTTCAGTTGCCTGACAACATGCAGGCAGTCCATCTGGTCTTCCATGTTTCTATGCTTGAACCTGCAACTCCTAACATTATACCAAACCAAGTTCAGGAACCTTCTCTGCCTGTCAAAATAGATGGTGAAATCAAGTACAAGATAGCCAAAATCCTTGACTCAAAAGTAGACTAATGCCAGAGACCCTGTAGCCTCCTTTACCTGGTCCACTAGGCTGGTTATGAAGACACTGATGTAGAAACACCTTGGATGCTTGTAACTGAACTTGGTCATGCTTCCAAGATTGTCACCAAATTTCACTCTGCCTACTCTGCTAAGCTGGGACCATGGTCCCCTTGATCTGATTCTGGTTCCTTTTCTATTTTTACTCATAGTCTATTTTCTTAGCTATTCATGGTCATTCTATGTACAGGTTTATATCCTAAATGCTTCCTCTGTCTACCTTCATACCCCTCTTAGTTGTCTCTCTTATCATTTTCTTTATCCTTTGTTCTCTAAGTTTCTTGTACCCAAGCTGAGACCTACCCAAACCTTGGCACATCTCACTTGTCATGTTTCAAACCTTACTCTTAGTTTGTCTTAGTCTTACTTTCAGTTCACTTGATTTTAAAAAAAAATAATTTACATTTTTTATCTACTCTAAAGTTTCTTCCTCATCCTTATTCCCCTCCTCCTCATCCTTATCCAACCTAAACTGACCTGAACCAAACCCCTGCCACTTAGGCATCCCAGTGCCATCCAAAATTGGTGACTGGATGCTCACCAGCTGGTCTACCAACCTGGCTAGGAGCTCCAGCATGAGTGTCTGCCTCTTCACAAGGCAGTTCTGAACCTTAAGTGCTGAGGTGAGGTGGCTCACAACTGAGCTTGCCCACTTGGGCACTTGCACCAATCCCCCTCCTCCACTGAGCCTAAGTGCCTCCACCCGAGGCATCTTTGTTCTTGGCCTCCTGGCCAACCCATCCTTCCCTTCCTCACCATTGGTATTGCTCAGCATGCTGTGACCTCACTCTGAGCTGACTGAAAGTGAGCAGCGCACCTTGCATGACTTGCATTGTGCACAAGTCATGCCTGTGCCTGACCCAACACACTCCTCCTCTCACTGCTGGCATGCTTCACATGGCAGCCCCTTGGTTCTTGACCAAGCCACACCCTTATTGCCTCGGCCATTGCTTGACCCAGCCTGTGCATTTTCAGGTCACTTTGGCAGCTTTGGCTTTGTCACCACAACCTTTTTTAAGGCCTCATGCATCTTGAGCACATAAGCCTTCTTATTGTTCTTAGCCAGTTTGGCTGCATTGTCTTCTTCAGCCCATGGCTGGGCTGGTGGGGTTGTTGGAGCAGCCCCTGCTGCTTCAGTGTTGGCTGTCTTCCACACAGCCTCTTGATAAGCCTGCTTCTTGGCTGCAACTCAGGCCTCCTCCTTGGCCCTCTCCTGCTCCTCCCACTCCTCCTGCTCCTGCTCCTCCCACTCCTCCTGCTCCTGCTCCTCCCACTCCTCCTGCTCCTGCTCCTCCCACTCCTCCTGCTCCTGCTCCTCCCACTCCTCCTGCTCCTGCTCCTCCCACTCCTCTCACTTACACTGCTCATGATCCTTGCACTCCCATTGCTCCCACTCTTCATGCTCCTGCTTTTCTTTTTCTTCCCAATGGTGCTTTCACTTGACCTGGCATGCCTTGAGTTGTTGCTCTTCTTCTTCTGTCTCATATCCCATTTTGGCAGATGATGGTATGGGATGTTGATGGATGATGGTGGTGGGAAGAAGAAGATTGATGGGGAAGCCCCCCTAAGGAAATTCAATCCCCAAACAATTTGCTTACCTCAGATAGGCATCCAAAACCTTAAAGGTTCAAACTCCACCTACTGGCTTCATGGGTTCAGCTGTTAAGAGGGAGGTACTGTCAAAGTATGATCTACTGAACCTTGGTTCACTCAGTCATACTAACCAAAGTCCCTGTGTACTATATAGCAAGTTACAGACTTACAAGTCACATAAGTATGTTTGGTTCAGTTTGGTGCATTCCACTTCATTCTATTCCCTTTTCATCATTCACTTTGCTTCAGTAACCCTTGGTACATGTACAGGCATGTATGCCCACCTCCCTTCATTCATTCATTTCAATCCACATTTCTTACATTCTGGTTTCCATGCCTTATGCAACATTGTTGCATATCTTATGGCAACTCTGTTCCTATATAAGTAATTAGTTCCATGTATGTATTCTCCATTCAGATTATTGACTAAGTTAGGCATATGCTATCAGTCCTTAAGTCCACCATCCAATCATTTGGTACCAACAACCTCAGGAACCTACCAAACTTCCTTCCAAAATCCAGTGGCACAGACAGTTAGGTAGGTGCAACACAAGTACATTGAAGCCAACACCATGTCTGCCTCAGCTCATTGGACCAAGCCAAATACCCAAACCAAGGGTATGTGTGCATGCACTTAACACAAGGCTCAGATGATGGCTAGCATTTCTTTGTCATGGATCTCTTAGTTCCTCTCTGCTGAACTCAGGATTTTGGAGAAGAAGGTAATTGGGTGCCACTTTCCATCCTCTGGTGACTGCTGTGAAATGGTGGCCCCTGTAGCAAAATCTGAGGCATCCACCCCCACCCGGTATTTCTGGGAGTCATCTGGGAAAGCCAAGACTGGGGCTTCAGTGATCAGTCTTTTCAGTTTCTGGAGCACTGTTTCTTCCTCCTTTCCCCACTTCCACTGCCCCCCTTTCTTGGTGAGGTTAAAGAATGGCTGAGCATGAAGAGAGAAGTCTTTGTTGAAGCATCAGTAAAAGTTAGCAAATCCAAGAAATGATTGGACATCCTTGTGGTTCTCTGGAGTTGGCCACTCTGTTACTCCACAGATTTTAACCAGATCTATCTCAACCCTCCCTCTGATATGATGAGTCCAAGATACTCAATGTATGTCTGTTCAAACTCACACTTCTCCTTTCAGAGGTAGAGTTTGTGCTCCTGAAGGTGCTCCAGTACTTGACATGTGACCCTCCAGTGTTCAACTAGGGTTTTCAAGTAGATGAGATTGTTATCAATGTATATGCAGACTGTTCCTTCTATCATTCATCATTGTCTGAAAAGTGGCTGGACTATTGGTGAGTCCAAAAAACATCACCAATGGTTCAAACAGTGCTCTGTTAGTTTGGAATGCAGCCTTCCACTCATCACCCTCTTTAATCCAGACATTGTTATATCCCCACTGGACATCCAGTTTTGTAAAGTATTTGTCCCCCTTGAGTTGGTTTACTAATTCTGAGATGAGGGGAATTGGGTACTGGTTCTTTACCATCATAGCATTCAGCTTCCAGTAGTCCTGCACAAGTTGAAGGGACCCATCCTTCTTTTTGATGAAAAATACTGGGGATGCCATTGGGGATTTGGAGTCATTTGGAGATTCTCCTGGATCAGGTGTAGGGTGCATATATGCACTATACCACCTCTGACAGAATCAAACTTCATATATTTGTATTTTTACAGTCAAAACCATCAAGAACTGTTCCTTACATGTTGAAATATTTTTCTGATTTTTTTTCTGGTTTCCCTTCATTTGTGACCAAGATCTCACTTTATTTTGTGTACACTATCAGGCGTGGCACCCAATATTTGCCTTCACCTCAAGACTACGTTCCCCAGAGTTCGGCGGGTACCACCTGAGCAGTCACTCAGTTACTTGCATACTTAGATGGGTGCTTGGCCAGCACTAAAAGGCTGGTTCAAGCATATATGTGGGTGAGACTTTGCCCATATATTTCTCCCCTCCTCAGTGTTGACCATCACTGAGGAGGTGAGCATTCCATCTAATAGTCATGTAATTATAGCTAAATTTGCGTTGTCTAATTTTCTATAGTGTATTTACTAGGTAACATTATAATACATTGCAGTGTTGACCATCACTGAGGAGTGTATTTACTAGATACATTGGAAATTCCTGCACCCTATTGTGAACACAGTTGCTATATCCCTTTATGAAGACATCTAGTTCAGCATGTTTTAATGGGGACATGGGATACACCTTGCAATTAGTTGGACTAGAACCTATTTCCAGTTCACTGGCATGATCCCAGATCTTCCTGTCTGGGAGTTCATCAAATGGCTCTTTTGCAAAGACACTTTCAAAGTCCTGGAGGTACTCTGGAACCTCTGTTTTGGCTTGGGCATTTTTGTAATAAGCTTCAGCCAACCTTTGTGAGATAGTTTGCATAGCTCAGATTTGTTCAGCATCTTGTGGCAGCATCATGCACATCAATTGGTCCCCTTCTTCTAGATCATCCAGTGGATCTCTCAACTCCTCACCACTCTCCTCTTCTTCTACATCTTCCTCTTCTAGAAGGCTGGGGAATGGGCCAGTTCAGCACTCTTGAATGTGACCTTTGAATTTTTGGAATTTTTTGAGTTTGTCTCAGATTTCCACCTAGCAAGTATGACACTTGGCTGGACATCAGCTCATGCTGACATTTTGTGTTTGCCAGTTGATCTCTGGGTTGTGTTCTTCCAGCCAGGTGAACCCCAGGATGAGGTCTTGCTTCCCTAGGCTGGTGACTGCAAATGTGGTATGCTTGGTGTGCCCATTCACTCAGAGGATGACATCTATGATCTCTTTGATAGCTTCTGCTTCATTCAGAGATCCATATCCATCCACATTGTAGACTGGGATGGGCCTTTGGAGTTTCTGAGTGGTGAGGCAATGCCATTCTACATATCCTTGGTCCATGAACTTCCCAGTGGCTGCACAGTTCACAAGGGCAGGTCCGGACTTGACTTCCACAGTGTTGGTCATCTGAAGTTCCACCTTAATAACAAGGGACTTTGGACTTGGGGTGGTTGTCATTATATACTTTTTTGGGAGTCATCTTTCCCATTTTTGGAGCTGCATCTGAGGTCGTTGGAGGGGGGTTTCAACTTTTGTGTGACTATGTGTGGTTCCTCATCCTGGAGACATTGTGTGGGGGTCATGTCACGCTCTGTTTCTAGACAAGAAAACCAGTTATGTACAGGCAGTGGGAGCACACTACTCACCCACTTCCAGCTCCAAAATTGTCCTCATCCTCTTCCTTTCCTTCCTCAATCATGGCACTGCCTGCAGGCTCCATGGGCAGGGTTCCAGCCACGTCCACAAAGGCCAAGAGTTCTGGCAGTAGTCCCAGCTTTTCTTCTGCACTCATGGTTCAGATATCAAAGGATAAAGGATAGTCTTGGACATAATGCCCAGGCTTCTGACAGTGGAGGCAGAGTCCTGGAGTAGCAGTCCTTACTCACATTTGGTCTACCTCCATTGGCACTGGATCCTCCTTTGATGTTATGGGCAAAGGCACAGGAGTCTGATGAGGAAAATTCAAGAATCAGGGCAGGGAGCTCAGAATCCTTGGAGCACTTGGGACTGTTTTTGAGGATGCACTCAGTGAATGAGATGGAGTCTGGAGTTGAGTGCATTGGGCCTGCATAAATGCCTCATTTGCCTCTCTGTTCCAGGTGACCCTTCAAGCTGCTTCATACCATCCCTTATGGCTGTCAAACTCCAGTGTTCCATCTCTGAGAAGGACCACTTTGGGTTGGATTCCTGGCTTGAGGCCTCTGTGGAACTTGACTACAATCATCTTGTTATCATGATATTCTGCAAGGTCCACCAGCTCCTCAAACTGGTCAATATATTCCTCCACAGAGTCCTTGCCTTGGTACCAGCTAGTGCCTTCCAGTCATGGAAGGGCTGTCAGCTGTTCATTTTTGGGACAGAAGTTTTCTATGAAGTCTGCTTCAAAGGCCCTCCAGTCCAAGTAATGAGGCTGTCCATTTCTCTCATTGTGGAGGACTTTGTTTGCAAATCAAGCTGCTTGTTTGGATTTGAAGTAGGAGAGGGCCCAGTGTATCTGAGCCTGGTCATTTGGGAATTGGTCACTGCAGATTATCAGGTAAATGTTGCAGGAGTTGAGGAATACCCTGCCTTTTTCTCTATCTCCATCAAAGTCTGATGGAGGTGTAGGCCTGATTTGGGAGTTCCCTGATGGAGTAGTGTTCTGGAAGTCCAGAGGTCATGCACTTGGTGTTGGGTCATCTTCTGGGTCTACAAACTCCATACCCTGGTGTGTGGGGTTATGGTTTAGTTTGGACATAATTGCCCTTAGGACTTCACCAATTGCAACATTTGCTGCTTGGTTTTCTGCCAGTTCTTGCTCTAACCTCTGGAATCACTCATCTGTGTCCATGCCTCAGTTGAGACTTGTAGGGGAATCCAGTGCTCTTTCTAAGGAGGGGGAGTCTGGTGTTAAGTATGTCAAGGAGGTGGTACTTTCTGAGTTACTCTCATTAAGTCTAAAGCTGCCTATGACAGTACTGTGACACAGCTCCCAGTCCTATTAGGAGAGACTTTCCTAATGTAAGGACAACCCTCTTAGTAATCCTGGAGGTGTCTCATGGAGCTTGTTTAAAGTACCCACTTTCTCATAGTATATACAATAAATACAGGAAAGACACAAAAACAAATAGTTAAAAAGAACACAGACTCTCTCACATAGTATATGCACCCAGAACCCAAGTAGACATAAAAATCTACAATCCCCAAAAAGAATCAAGTCCGTAGCTTCATTTCTCATAGATACAGAATGTTTTAGATACTGCATGGACACAGCACTTTAGTCCTGGGGAAAAGAGGTGCCTGGGCAGCTAGGGGATGGAAGGAATGGAAGGGACATACAGGGTCAACCATGGGACATGCAGACAGCGGTCATGGTAGAAATAAAAGAGAAGAAGGGTAGAAACTACATACCAAAGGACCAGAGGGCTTAGGAGCCAAGACAGGAGAGAGAGGGGCGCATATATGCGGCCATGGAGACTGGCTGCCTTGTTGGAACTGACAGACACAGCCCAGACTCAATGGAACCAAAGGAATAACAAGGACACACAGCAAAGAGAAGCCTCAAGCATTTTCAAGGGATACTGATCAGAAATGGAGCCCAGAATACATGACACAGTGATACGTATAGCATGGGGTATTGACGTGTCTATCCCAAAGCAGACATTTTCACTCTCTCACTCATAACATGTTGAAATGATAACTTTGTATAAGTAGTACCTTAGGATACAGTGAACAAATCAGTTCTTCTTGCCCATAAAGCAGAATCACTCCTTGACTTCACTGGCACTTTGCTTACCTCAATATCATGATTCCCATCAAAGGCTCATTATTCGAGCACTGAAATAAATCAGAGAAGTTCCCAGTTACATTTCGAAGTGTCTCACAATGTTTCAAGCACACAGGTTCAATAACCAATTTGTTATTGATTTTACTTTCCCCATAGATCTCAGAGCTGAGCCCTCAGTACAGGCACTAAAGGGCTGTATTTACCAGCAAGGATCATTAGACAGTTACACAGACATTCTGTAGCATACATCCCCAGACAAAAATCCCATTTGACTCCCAGATCATTACTCTCAGTTAGAAACCATCCACCACCCCCAGACAACTCTTAATTACAGAGCTAAGCAGGGGAAATCCTAAGCTCATACAACTACTACCTAGATACTGCATGACTGTGGTTCTCACCTAAGCAGGGGAAATCCTAAGAGGAAAGTCTAAGGATTATGCCACTAGGGAGCCTCTCTCTATATATATTCTTTGTGTACATGGTCTGTGCATTCCTTTGTAAGCACCCATCCTGAGTTACCTGAGCTTACCTCCTGGTACCAAGTCTGAAGCCCAGGTACCTGGCTCTAGGCCATGTCCTCCATCCTAAAATGTCTAGTTGCAGGGTAACAGACATCTCAGATGTGACAGACATCATGGACGTGACAGATCGACTGGAGCACAAATAGGGGATCTTGGAGTTGAACTGGAGATTGAAAAGGGTTGTCCCCAAACAGTGCCCAAAGGTTGACACATAGCCACCCTTTTTTTTGAACAAACAGGATTGGTGCACCATGCAAAGATGTAGAGGACTGAATAAAACCCATATTCAAGTGTTCATCTAAAAATGTGCAGAGAGCTTCTAGTTCTGAATTTGACAGGGAGTACAGAGGTGGATGAGTGTCATGATTTTCCCATTCCCTTTTCTATTACTTGTTATTTGGGCTCCACTACTCTGCCAGACTACATGTACAGTTATTATATAATTAATCAAAGCTCAGTCTTGAGCTGGTCAATACACCAACAAGCTTCATTGCTCAATATCTACTCCACTCCATAACACTGCGGCTTTTGTCATCACTGACATTAGCTCAAGACTCCCATTCTCCTACAACCCTCTATCATGGATGTCAAACTCCTACAACAGATCCTAAATGGCCTACAGCAAAACAATGCAGACTTCACTGCAATGATTAACAGCCAAACACACCAATTCAACCAACAACTGGCTGCACTACAGGTATCCTAGTTGGCATCTACAACTAACTGAGAGAGAGGCAAAATTGCAAGGCCAGAACCATTTGATGGCTCAGCAGAGAAGATTGATATTTTCCTATGTGAGATCTACCTGAACTTTGAAGATGAGGTATCATACCTCCAGGTGGATCACATGCAAAAAATCTGCTTTGCTTTGTCCTATATGAAGGTGAAGTTTGCAGCTCAGTAGGCAAGTCATATCACAGGGGAACAAGAAGCAGGGGCATGCAGCTACTAGAGTTGGGAGGAATTTCATACAGAGCTATTGGTGACATTCCATGACCCAAACAAAAAGGAGATGGCTCAATGGAGGCTGGAGCACCTGAAGCAAGAAGGGAAGCCAGCAGCAGAGTTCTTTGTGGAGTTTGAGGAAAACCAGTCACAGGCAGGATATAATGATGAAGGATATGTCACTCTGCTCAAGAAAAACCAATCCCCACAAGTGGTGGAATGGATCTATGCACTGGAAACCATCCCAACAATGTATGACCAGTGGAAGTCATATGCCCTCCATTTCAATAGCCACCTATGTGAATACCAGGCGATGAGGAAGGGGACCATAGAACCTAAGGTGTGGCAGACTCCTAGAAGCCAGAAAATGGCCTATACTCCACAAGGTCAAACTGTTCCTCAGCCATTCACCCCCCCATCTGCACAGGGACCACAGCCCATGGAGGTTGACCAGACTCAAGGGAAGCCATTAAGAATGGTGACATGCTTTGACTGCAGAGAGCAAGGGCACATAGCACAAAACTGCCCCAACCCCAAGGCATGCAGAAGGTTAGAGCAATGATAGATGTATGGATGAAAGAAGAGAGGAAGGAGATGCTGGAGATGTTGAAAAAAGAGGATTTTCAGGAGGGGCAGGAGTGAAAAGGATGTCCTCCTTGCCCTGGGCATCTGTAAACTATTTCACACCACTGGCAGTTGAAGAAAGTACTGAACCTGAACCTGAAACCATCCCAGAACAATCCTTGAAAGTCAAAAAGGAGAGAGAGAAGGAGAGAAAAGAGAGGGTGGTGATAATACAAGAGGAAGAAAGGCCTAAAGAGGGAATGGCAAAGTGGGTGCTGTGGAAGATGCACCAAAATAACAAGTTGGGACAGGAAGTACTGAGAAAATGGATGCATAGAGGAAGGAAAGCAGAAGTGATGCCAGAGGTGGTGGAAGCCATATGAAGGATGAGGAGGGAGGAAGGCATGGAAGCAGTCAAGGAGTTGAGGGGAAGGAAGCAGTGGATCAGATGAATCAATTTGTCATTGGTGATGATACCCACCACCATTGAAATACTGACAGACAAAAGAGGGTTCACAATCAAAGCACTTCTGGACTGTGGGGCAATGGGGTGTTATATTGATGAAGGCTTTGCAAAAGCAAAATGTTTGCCAATGGAACAACTCCCAAGACCCCTACCCATCTACAGTATGGATGGAACCCACAATGAAGGGGGACTGATCACTCACACAGTGACCCTCAGAATCAAGATAAAGGATCACTCTGAAGTCTTCCCATTTGCAGCCACTAATACTGGAAAGACAGATATCATTGTGAGCTTCAACTGGCTTCAGAAACACAACCTGAATGTCAACTGGAAGACAGGAAAAATGACATTTGACTGGTGTCCGTTGTTGGGAAACTGACTAGATATCTTGGGATGTATTTATAACTGTTTCAGGAATTTATTTCAAAGGAAAAAGTTGAGATTCGGGCTTCTCAGTGAGCTAACTATCACGCATGACATGTGAATCTGCGCGCACCTGGCGGAGTTTGAAATGCTCCAAACCTTCAGGTAGGAGGAAATAAATGATTTGGGGAGGTTCTAGATACTAGAACACAACAATAATAGGTAGAAAAGATACCTATTCTTCAATATATTGATGAGGGACTGATACTGGTGCAATATCTGTGACTAGGAGGCTAGCAGAATAAAAGAGAACAATATTTCTAGATATTGTCTCAGTGAAGGGATAGAACTAGAATTCCTTATTGTAGTGTCAAAATGTCGTAGCTTTGTACAAGTAAACTAATAGAAATCATTTGCAATGATTTGGAATGGTTGGAAATAGAAATAGGGGTCAGGGGAAGAAGTTTGATCCCCTGTCAGCTTGGTCATGATGAAAATGAATAGAAATGCTTTCTATGAGTTTGGATACTGTTGGGCATTTTTATCATGACTAACTAGCTAATAGAAATGTGGGGAACGAGTCATGGGCACTAGGGAATTGGAAGTACAACAGGGGGGAATTAATTCTCCTGTAAGCATTGGAAATTCAATATAAAAATATTACATATCCAAAAGATGGATATATGCGCCATGATTCATTTAGAATATATTGATATTTATCTTGAAAAGTGCGCTGTGAAGTTTCAGGCTGGGGGGTGAAGAATTGAAGCTGCAATGAATATTTTGGTAGCATGGGTAAGAGGAGAAGATCATTTCCTGGATTCTCTAGCAAGGTATACCCACTCAGTCTGGAGGAACAGAAACACCTGGATGAGTTCCTAGAAGAAAACCTAAAGTCAGGAAAGATCCAACCATCCAAATCTCCATTCTTCTTCATCAAAAAGAAAGACAGGAGCTTTAGACCAGTGCAAGACTACCAACAGCTAAATGCAATAACAATCAAGAACCACTACCCACTCCACTAATATTTGAGGTGACCCACAAATTACACAGAGCACACATCTTCACCAAGCTGGACATCAGATAGGGGTATAACAATGTCTGAGTCAAGGAAGGGGATGAGCATAAAGCAGCCTTCATCACCAAATGAGAACTCTTTGAACCACTAGTCATGTTCTTTGGGTTGACCAATTCTCCTGCAATGTTTCATATGATGATGAATGAGATCTTCTATGAATTGATCAATGAGGGATGTGTCAGCACCTACATAGATGACATCATGATCTACTCATTGGACTTAGAAGAACACAGAAGTACTGTCAAGTGTGTGCTGGCCCTACTACAAGAACATGATTTGTACCTCAGACTGGAGAAGTGTGAGTTTGAGAAGGAGAAGGAGGAATATTTGGGACTAGTGGTGAGTGAGGGGAAGGTGGAGATGGACCCAGTGAAAGTGGAAGGAGTAAGCAGGTGGCCAGTCCCCAAGACAAAGAATGAATTGCAACAGTTCTTGGGCTTTGTCAACTTCTACCATCGCTTCATCCAAGGCTTTGCAAACATTGCCAAACTGCTACATGAACTGACAGGTAATAAGGCATGGAACTGGGGACCAGAGCAGTTGAAAAGCTTCCAAGCACTCAAGGCAGCAGTAACAGCAGCACCATCCTAGCCTTCCCAACAGATGAGGACCTGTTCTGAGTGGGAGCAGACAGTTCAGACTTAGCCAGTGGTGCAATTCTGTCACAGATGCAACAAGGAACTTGGAAACCAGTGGCCTACATGTCCAAAGCACTTAATGATGTGGAAAGGAGTTATAATATACATGATAAGGAGATGCTGGCTATCATGCAGGCTCTAGGAGAGTGGAGGCACTATCTACAGGGGATGAGGCAGCCATTTAAGATTTGGATGGATCACAAGAACCTTGAATACTTCATAATGGCAAGGAAGCTGAATCACCAACAGGCCAGATGGTCACTTGAATTTGCAGACTATGATTTTGTCCTGAAGCACCAATTGGGCCAACTCAATAAGAAGCCAGACCTCCTCTCAAGATGCAATGATTACAAACAGGGAGTGGAAGAAGACAATACAGGTGTCATAGTATTGAAGCAAGAGTTTTTCTAAGTGATGAGGGGAGAGATCAGAGGAGAAGAGGAAGACCTGATGAAAAGAATCAGAAAAGCAAAGAACATAGAAGGCCCATTTGAGATTTGGATGGATCACAAGAACCTGGAATACTTCATGATGGCAAGGAAGCTGAACCACCAACAGGCCAGATGGTCATTTGAATTGGCAGACTAAGATTTTGTCCTGAAGCACCAATAGGCCAACTCAATAAGAAGCCAGACCTCCTTGCAAGACACAATGATCACAAACAGGGAGTGGAAGAAGACAACACAGGAGTCATGTATTAAAGCAAGAGTTTCTCCAAGCAATGAGGGGAGAGATTAGAGGAGAAGAGGAAGACCTGATGAAAAGAATCAGAAAAGCAAAGAACATAGAAGGCAAAGTCAGAGAGAGAGTAAAAAGAAGAGAGAAGGATTGGAAAGAAGAGAAATGAATTATCATGTGGGAAGGAAGGATATATGTACCAAAGGACAAGAAGCTTTGGGAAGAAATCATTCATCTACACCATGACACACCCACTGCAAGACATCCAGGAAGGTTTAAGATAACAGATCTCATTCTGAGGAACTACTGGTAGCCAAGGATACATGGAGATGTGAGAATGTATGTGGATGGGTGTGGCAGATGTCAACAAACAAAGACGTTCCCAGCAAAACCAAGAGAGATTTTTGGCTCCCAATACAATTCCAACAAGGATTTGGCAGTATTGTAGGATGCATATGTGTGCTATACCACCTTTGAGAGCTCCAACCATAATATATACCATTTTTGCTCAAGTAACCAGACAAAACAGTTCAACATATGCTCTAATATTTTTCCAGAATTTTTCTGTATTTTAATGTGTGCATGTTCACAAGTTCTGCTTATTTCTTTCTGTACACTATTGCATGCCACTTTCTTTTGCCTCTGCTTCAAGGCTATGTGTGTGACCTGATAATTTGGTAGGATCCAATGACTTAACCACCCAGACTTTGGATTATATAACAGAGGTTCAGCGCCTACTTCGCTGACATAATGAGTGTCTGAATGGTGCTAAAGGGCCAGTTCAGCATATATGCAGGTGAGACACTGCCTGCATATTCCTTCCCTCCTCAGTGTTGACAATCACTGAGGAGTAAAAATAAAAGTAAAAATAATAGATTCTCCTGAATTTCCTGCACCCTATTGTGAACAAGGTTTCATAATCACATCATAGGTTATGGGCCCCAGAGACCAAGCAGAGAAACCATCCCTGAGTATGGGAAAGCTAGCTACTGATGGGTCTAATTGGCCTTGGTGGTGAGCTAATCTCCACACCCATTTTGAGTTGAAAAACCTTCTCAAGCACATACATAGAAGGCACTGTTGATAGGCCACCCGATCCTCCTACATTTGCCAAGGGACACATCCTCACTGATAAAAAGGAAATTAAAGTGGACAAGGCTGAGGAGAGACTTGAAAAGTTCTTAGCCAGAGAAGGTCTAGTCAAAAGCCATATATTGGTTTCAGTGTCAGAATCACTGGCATTGATGCTAGAAAAGAAGAGAACTGCTAAAGAAACCTGAGATGCACTAGTGGTCAAAATGACCAAGAAGCCCAAATGGTGGTCACTACTGTACAAAGGCAGCTCTGGAACATGAAATGTTTGGAAGATGATGACCTCAGGGAGCACCTAGATCAAGCACAAGATCTCTATTCTTGACTAAATGAAATGGGAGCTCAGATCTCTGAAGGAGAATTCCTAGACATATTACTTGCCTCACTGCCACCTTCCTATGAAGCAGTCATGAATGCCCTCATCACATCCCTTGAGGAGGTTGGAAAACCTCTAGATCCTGATAATATTATCAGGATACTCAAATCTCAATATGACAGATGAAAAACATTGTCTATTACTCAAGAGGAACAAGGATTTGTGGGCACATCAGAGAAAAAAGCACATATATGTGCAAACTGCAAGAAACTAGGCCACACCAAAGAGAATTGCTGGGCCAAAGGTGGTGGAAAAGAGAGACAGAGACCTAGATAGAAGAAATGATCCAGATTTAAAAAGAAAAAGGATAAAGGGAAAGGAAAGGCACAAGTAGCCAATGAACAGAGCTCATCTTATGATGATGTCAGGGTTCAGTTGGAGATCGCTGTCTGTTGTTGTTTCCTGTTTATGTTCTT
>QFEC01007465.1:0-10110 GCA_003316585.1 Gomphus bonarii
GTTCAATTGCACTTTATCCCTGAGGGCACTTACTCAGTTGATAGTCCTGATTAAAGACCTCTATTGTCTGCTGGGGTTACTTCACTGTAACTTCTTTCTTTCTTCCCTCATTAAAGTGCATTGATGGGTAATCCATTCAGTCCACTTACTTCCTCTTTCCTCTAAGTGCATTCCCTTTCTTTGGAATATCTCTGGACCTCTAAGTGTCCTGAACCTACCGACTTTGATAGTCTCATTCATTGCTGCTATAGCAAAGTTTGAAACTCTTCTTTGTCTTGCTTCACTACACAAAGTGATAGACTGAAGTGTTATATATTTAACACCAAGGTCTTGTACAGGTTCCAAAACAGCTCGAGAGGGATGAGTACAACTTGGACATGATGTGGAGGTGGATGACTAAGGGCACTAAGATGGGGATCTGTCAGAGATGATCTGGGATCTAACACATATGTAAATCCCTCTGCTTGAGTATTTTGGCTGGCCATAAAACAGGTAGCAGGGGTCATAGAACTCATTCAGGAAAATGATAAGTGTTGTAATAGTAATGGATATTCAACTTGATAGCCAACTTGTGACTCATGTAGATGTAGACAATCAAAAAGGTTTTCCCTTATCTAATAATAGCAGATGTATATATATATGCAACTCAAATAGGTCTGATCAGCTTAAAAATATTTTGTAAATGTGAATAAAGGCTGAATATAAAATTTTAACAAATGATATTGGCACATAACCTTGTCATATATCTCATAAGTTTTGTCAAGGTCATAAATCCAACAGGTATTACTGGGGTGAATGTATTTATCCTACAGTTAGCATTAAGAATTACTTACTAGTATTTCCATATAATGGCAAGGAAGTCAGGTGCTGCCGCATGATGCCAAGTGGCCTATTACAGTGTGACATATTCCATCTGCACGAATTCTTACCCAGTGACCAGATATTATCTGCCAGCGATGTAAGAATGCATGCATGGGAAATATCCTAATAAAGTAGTAGGCTGGATGGCTACCATCAACCCTTGAGTTTAGATGTCTGGCTATAATAGGCTATAGCATCTGTTTTATCGGAGAAATGAAGACATGTAGGAGAACATGTGCCAGTCTACAGCCCACTATCAGTCTATACCTATCCGTATTTATAAACAAGAAAGTGCCATTTCTCTATGGATAATTCACATAGGGGTACAACTATCTATAGACAGATCTCCTTTTCCCTGATATCCTCATCGCACCTTTAACTGTTTCCTTTTTAATTCAGAGTACGACGAACAATACATCTACAAAACGAATAATAATACTAGTGATTCCTCAACATTGCTTTCATTTCGTCATAATTTTTCCGCTCTGCAATCTCCACCACCATCACATCGGAATCCTCCGCCTCAACCTCATCCATACCGCAACAGGCTTATGCATGAACCCCTCCACGCTCTCAAGCACCCCATCGCGTAGCTCCATGTCGTACCGCATCACAAGAGTCGCAATGAGTAACTGCATTTGCATGGCTGCTAGACTGCAAGGAGAGTGCGGGGATGATAGCGGGAGGCGAAGGGAAGAGGAGAAAGAGGGAGGAAATTGTTAGATCATGAAATGAATACGATTGTAAGAGCCGTACAAAAAACCCACTTTTTCCCGATACAAGCCCGAGGTCCCACCCCGAACGTCAACAGATACTTTTTCAAATCTGTCCCCTTTGGCCGTGCATCAGATCTCTCTTCCAACCACCGCTCCGGCCTAAAGACATCCCCATCACCCCAGATCGTAGGGTCACGCTGGATCGTGTATGCCGGCACCGAGAGTTCCGTCTGTAGGAATGAGGGATGGGGTGGCTCAGTGTATCGCGCATTGGATGTGACAAGACAAACCACTCACCCCCTCCTCAAAAACCTTCCCTTCTATGCTCACACACACCCCAGCCGGCACAACGCGGGGTAGACCAAACGCGTTCGTGGCGAACATGCGGAGTCCTTCGTCGATCGTGACTTGGAGGTATTTTAAGGATTTTATCTGGATTATGAGGGGCGCGAGAAGGCATTAGTATCGGCGGAAAACGCAGGAATGAGTGGAAGCACAACGAAAATGGGACATGACCTAAGTCATCTTACCTGATCATACCACACCAACTCTAGCCCGACATCTTCTCCTCCTCCTTTTATCGGATTCACCCTAACAGCCTCATCAAGCTCCTTCCTCAACCTCTCCAGAACACGAGGCGTGTGCATAATATAAAAGAGTACGGCAGCGGTGCTGTTCGCGGTCGTGTCTGAGCCTGCTGTTCTATGGAGGGTGGATAGTCAGAGTTAACAGAACCAATCATAAGAGTGAATAGAGGAAGAAGTGGAAGAGGAGCAAGAGTAGGAAAAAGAGGAGCAAGAGTAACAAGAGGAGGAAGAGCAACAAGCAAGGAACAAAGCTTACTCACAAAAGTAACATCGCCTCCGTTACTACATCCTCTTCTTTTACATCCTCCTCATTCTCCCCTCCAAGAATCTCCAAACTGACCCCATCAATCGCTGCTCTTTCCCTCTCCCTCTCCTTACGCTCCCCCTGATCCCTAATCTTCGCACGGCGCATCCCGTCTATGATACGGTCGAGGAGGTCGGGCTGGCGGGAGAATCCAGAATCGAATTCATGATCGATGGCGTCAGTCTCCATGTCGCTTGAGGAGGACGAGGAGGAATATGGTGCAAATGTGGTAGATGGTGTGTGGGAGGTGGGTTTGGAGGAAGTGTTATGAACGATCAAATTCGGTGTAGAGGTAGAGAGAAGCCGCCGTCTAACGCAGCGCCGGGCAACGTGGGAGAGGGTCTGTGAGTGAGCGTAAGTGTTGAACAAGAAATATTATTCCCGGGCAGTTGAGATAGTCCAGATTAACAAAAAAAAAAGGAAAAATTGAAATGCGGGTTAGGAAGCAAAGAAAGGAAGAATGAATGAAAGAAGGGGAATATGCGATATGTGCATTAGATGGCGCGATGATATAATGAACCAGAGAACGAGGCATAATGACTCGATCAAAGCAGAACGACACGACACGGCGCAAAAATAAAATACGCTCGAAATGTCCAATCCAATGTCGGTGGGGAGAATGACAAGACCCAAAGAGCTTGTAGAATTTTGGATCCGAACCCGGATAAAAAATACCCAACCACTCGGGTCCACGCGACAAAAAAAATCATAAGGAGTTGAAAGAAAGAGCGAAATAACTTGAAACAAAAATGCCAACTTACTCCAGTCCCTTCCACACCCCTCCTCACAAACTCATCCGGAACCCACTGCGAATAGCGATGCAGCAGCGGGTGGAGGAATGCATGCCAGGCGGGGAAGAGCCCGAGGAACGCGGCAGTGCGGCCGCGGTAGTCGATGAGCGTGTGAATGGGGGTCGGTTTGCTGAACGAGCTCTGCTTAGATGTTTTGAGGGAGGGTGTGCAATATGATTCTTTGGGTGAGGTGACAGCTGGATGGTGCGAGTTGTTGTTTCTTGGAGGAAGAATATGACGGTGAGAAACATCATCGAGCTCGGAATCTGCATCTGAATCTGCATCGACATCAGCAATATCTCCCTCCCCCTCCAACATTCCCAAAGCCTTTCCAAACGCGAGTGAACTAATGACGTCGAAGGTCATGTAGTTCACCCAGGCAAGGATATCAACAAAGGGGGCGTCGGATTCTGCGTTTGCTGGAAATCAGAGGTAGGTGTTCAAAATGATACTCGTTAAGTCAGATGGACTGACCTGTGACAGTGGTTCCATTTGATGTGGAGCTGAGAATGTGACTGCTACCCGTTAGTCCATTCGTACCTATGCTCGTATTCGCGCCTCCGAGGGGATTGGCGCCCATTTTTGTGGGGGCACCAGCGCTAACTATATCATCGCGCAAGCGCTCCATCACCGCCGAGCTCACCGCCGGTCCCAACCCCAGAGTGACGTCCTCACTGCCCCCCGCTCTCCCCATCGTCTCCGCTCCAACCCCCACGCCTCTCCTATCCAACCCCCTCACCAAACCCGCCAAACACGTCCTCACCCACGGCTCATACCCCATCACTGACGCCGCACTAAGCGCATGCGCGAGCGCCCGCCGCTTGCGCGCGTGGCCCGCACGGTCCTGAGTGCTGAAAAGGTTCGGCGTGCCTGACACATAAAAGGCGCGGTAGAAGGGAGATTTAGGGAGCGCGCCGGGGCCATGGCTGTATATCGTTGCGAGGGCCGCGGGCGTGGCGCAAGATACGTGGGTGGGTGTGAGGCGAACCAGGGGACCGTATTTCTAGGAAGAGGAATTGAACGTCGGTGGGGTGGAGGAGTGAAGGAGATGATACGTACCTTGTGCAACCCATCGACGTATAAATGTCTCTTCCCCGATCGCGCGTGATACGCGAGCAACAGCGTGGTCCAACGCGCAAGCCACGGCCCTGGCACGTCGCGTAGCGAGTCCGGTCGCGTGAGCCATCTGAGAAATGCAACGACCGTGGCGCCAAATAGGAGGAGGACGATGTGGCGCGGGGTGGGCGACAGCGGTAGCGTGGAGGGAAGCGTATTAGGCAAGATTGAGATTGGCATGGCAGATGCTGTCGAGAATTGGGATGGAATTGAATGCGGTTTGGGGTGGGGATGCCTTAGTGGGAGTGTCATATTATAGGAGACGACGGACGGATCCCAGTGGGAGGATAAAACGGACGGATCATGCCTACGTGAAACCAGTTGGTGGTCTTCGGATCATAGAAAAATTATGAATGGTCGAGAGCCTAATTGCTATATAACGGGCGGATCATCGTTGTCGTTAAAATTGTGGAAGAAGTAAGCTTTTCAGAGCAACAAGCGTCACAACAGACGACCTTGCTCTAAAGACCAATGTCAATAACAGGGATCGGACCATTGCTGTGTTACCGCAATGTGGACACGAACACACGTGAACCACGACGATCATGGGAGCCGGGGTGTCCAAAATTGTGGATCATCACAGACTCGGGTTCGCATGTCGCGAACACTTTGGGGGAGCGGACTCTCACTAGAACAGAGAGAAAACAAGTCAGGCGCACGGAAGAATGAATTTCGAATTCTGTCACGAAGGAGAGTAGGTGGACACGTCGGAACTTAATACTTTGCAGATCTTATTAGCACTCCACGGCGACAGTGACCGTCTGCGAGGGAAACTCGTTCGGAAATAGATGGTGTCTTTGTCATTCCCACGCGTCCCATGTATCTCTATTTAGGTGATACTGCAGATGTCTTTCGCATTCCTAACATTGTGATTATTCAACATAAAGAGCAGCACCTCAAAATTTTATGCACTCAGGTCGAATGGTTCACGCATGTTTTCAAGTCTTTTGGTTTAAATATAAAGAATGGGTCAGCTGCCCAACTTCGGCGTCATAAGCAATTGTAAAATTAATGGTAAGTGGCGACATCTTTCTAGAAGATGTCAGGAAAACCTTTTACAGCAGAGCAGCTGATACACATCAGTGAGCCGTTTGCCCTTCCTTTCATTTGTATAACAGAAGCTTTCCTCCGGCCGAGACGCCCATCCACGAAGGACAATATTCACACGAAACCGGGGTACTGAAATAAGCACTTCTTTCTCGAATAGCTTAACCCAAAATATTCCTGATCGCTGACACACAGTCTCTAGTCCATTGTTATTTACTACTCCCGACGTATTTTTGGACCATTTCAAGTTCTCATCGTCTGCCCAATATTATATACAGTAAGTATCACTGCCACCACAATCACTGGTCCAGGTACACCATGGGCACTCTAGCGCCAGTCATGCCACAATCATACTACGCGAACCCTGTCAAGAAGTCAAGTCGACACCGAAACTCCAGGAATAGTAGATCAATCCATCAATCGAGTCTAGAGCGTATAATACACGTTCTAAGGTACTCAGTACCTTTCACAGACTCAGACATAACTTAGGATAATATGGGATTATGATATAGTATATTTTTCAGGCCTACCGCCGATATTGTTACGATATTGTGAGTCAGATAATACAATTGCGGTTGGGGAAACAGGTCGACATGAGCAAGTGTTATTATTATATTGGTACGATTGGTATGTACTGGAAAAACCTAAATCTAGATAATATCACATCCATTACTTCTCATCAATCCTTAACATCTACATCTAGACAGTCATTCTCCTCGTGTGAAGGCACCAGTACGTCTCATCACAAACGAACAGACCTCCTTCTCTCCCACGACACTGCGATTCCATATCGACATTTAGTACCCAATTCTCCGTCTGAAAAGAGACAGCTTAGAATAACAACCACATCCACAAAAAAGATTGAGGAACAAGGAGGAAGGAATGTGCGCCTTCGGGGTCGCTAAAGCTACCTGGTACACCATCACCGTAACATCTCCAGTCTCCCGTGTTAACCCTACACTCTCATTACAGATAACAACAAGGCACCAGTGCCCATGGTTTCATTCAAGAGAACAGAGTATGCAAAAGAACTGTAAGGCTCTGAATTGCCTAACATTATGTGCAAATGAGAAGTATATTCGAAGTTGGGTCGTGATCACGCTAAACAATCTAGCTTATCTGAGAAGAGAATTAAGTTTTTCGTTGTTAAGGCAGGAGATAGGCCCTTTCCTATGTGTATTTTTCTCGATCACTCATGGGAAGCATCTGCATGTCTTAACGGGACCCTTGATGAGTTTGTTATATGTCCCCTGGTTCCGTGATTGAACTGTAAGCCTTTTGGTAGGTAATGCTGTTGAGCCAAACGATACTATTTTTGACAATTTTTACGAAACTCACAAATTTTATGAGATGATTATGTGCCTAATTGTTCAATATTATTCAATAAAAATTTTCCATGGTATTATCAGGCGGATCCGCTTAAAGACGCTAAATCATCGAAGTACTCATTCCATTATTCTTAATCCTATCAACTTCTATTCTTAAAGACTGATTCAAAACATCTCAATACACTTGTTGTGTTAATTCCAACCAAATACAATCACTAGAAAATCCGCTATTCAACATTTTCCTGAATAGGACGAATATAGGCGTCCGAACGTTCGCGTATTTTCGTAGGACCGGCATGAGCCTGGCCAGCCACCAGCCTTACGAAAAATGTTTAGTCTTTGAACATTAGGTTTATAGTATGTACATTATTATGTTTTATTGTCCTTTTCTTTCCCCAATCCCTGTATAAATATTTTTCATGTATGATGTCATGTACACATCATCCCCTCATGTATCCATGTTTCATTATTTTTCCTTGTCCCCTATTTGTACAGTATTTAGTGTAAATAATGTAAAAAACAAAGAGAGCTGTTGATATTTGACTGTTATACTGTGAACTGAAAATTAATTTTATTGCAACTTTTCCCCACATTCTTAGGCTCTTAATCTTATCAAATGCTGCTCTGGTAGGTTCTCTAAATCTCTGCTGTAGGTCATCAAGGTCATGTTGGTTACTTTAATGACAATCATCCTCTCATCCTTGCTCAGGCCCAGTACTATGATTCAACTGTAAGCAAGTTAAATAGGGGGAGTATGTTAAGAATGGGCTGAGCCAAGGTTTTTGCATAAGTTTGCATGAGATTGTGACTTTGGGCAAGGTTCACAGTAGGACTTGGCTTCAGCTTATGTGCTGTGCCATCCAGATCCCATAAGAATCCCTAATTTCTGAGGAGCAAGCTCTGACAATGGACTCAGGGTAATCTTAGTCAATTGTTTAACTACAGAACTACTAATTTACATACATGTTATATACTAGATTAGTATTTCAAATAGTCAGAAGAATTTCAAATCAAAAGAACAAAGAGGTTTCCAGAATTGGAATTAAACCAAAGGCAAGGTGAAACATAGATGAGTAAGAATAAGGTTTGGTGAGGTGTGTTACAAAGATTGTTGTGCAAGACAATAGAAAATACTAAATAGAGAAAGTATATCATGAGCAGAGATTTTTAGAACCTGAGAAGCTGTGACAAAACTTTGGTGTGAGCAAAGCCAAGTCAAGTTCTCTGACTAGATGCAGTAGGACAATAAAAAGCACCTGCACAGGCTATTTTAACAGAGAACCCAATTAAGAAATTATACTCTGGAGAATCAAGTAACCAGTTATTGTAAGAGCATTACAATAGTAATTAGTATAACCTCAAGTAGCTGTGAAAAATGATTCTACTGATACTGATCCAGGTCTTTTGTCCAAAGATAATATTTAAGGGGTTTTTTTTACTACTTGTAGAATAATAGTTTAAGGATTTAGACTATTATTTCTACTCTAGTTTTTAGATTTATATTCTACTTTATCTAATTTTTTTCTGGTTTAGTTCTGATTCTAATTTTTATGTATTTTAAATTTAAGACTAGCTTGCCACTTTGATAGTAAGCTAAGGTTTGCTCTTCAGAACAAACCTGTTCAACAGGTCTTTGGACCTATTGTTGAGGGTGGTAATGGGTCTTCAGACCAATTATCTAAGTGAGACTTTGGTCAACACCTATGTGAGTGCTTAGCTGTACTTGCTTAATCCTGCAGATTAATGGGTGAAGAAAAGGTTATTTTATTACTGCAAGACTAGGTTTTATTTATACTAATTTTGAGCTGATTATATAAGTAACTCATTAGGAAGGCTTCCATCAATTAATGGTAATTTATGGAAGGTGATGGAATGTGATGGAAGCCTGTAGAAGTCTCTGAATCACCCTTGGAGTCAATTGTAAAAATAGCAAATAATCTTTCTCATGACTGGTACTCTTGTGACTGGTCAGGTCACAAAATATTAATGTTAATGAGCCATGCTTCTGGGCTGACATTATGTAATCAGTATTGAGTAAGCCCAGGAATTTGTTGTACATTATGGACTGAGAAATTGAAGCCAGGTTGCTGGTGCCCTTTCTGTTTATTAGATAATTGGCACCAGTGTTGTTGTACACTGTGGGTCCACTTGTAGAAATGTGAAATTAGAGTCAGTTTCTGGTGATTCCTTGGGCTTTTGGTGGAATTCAATTAAGAGTTAATTGCTATAAGTAATTCTTAATTGGCCAGCCAAAATTTATTTTAATATTTTTTGGTAGTCAATAAGACTAATTTAATGCTTTTCCTTTGGAGGGAGATGTTTGGACTATGTAGGCCTGTTCCTGTCTTGAAATCCAAATAGAATATCACTCCCAAATTATTCTAAGTAATCCCTAACAGGAGAAGTTAAGCAAATAAATGAAGCAAGGTCTAGACTCTAGGCTGAAAAAATAAAGGGACTGAGCAGGATTACCAGAATAGGGGAAAGGATTACTTAATCATAATGACTAAGCATGCACGGATCCCATGAGGTGAGATCCTAACACTCTTTGACTGTATGGACTGCTGCAATATATTCACTTTTGGTTATTGAGAGTGAAACTATGTGTAAGGGCAACCCCTGTTACACTTGCAAAATATCAAGCAGCACTAGCAAGGGAGAAATCCTCAGAGGAAAACCTAGGATCTCTTGCTAGTGAGCCATCTGACCTATATACTCATTGTCCATGTTCTACTCCCTCAACATACCTTGCCCCTCTTGGGCCAAAGGTATGCACACCCATTCTATAAATACTTGATGTCCCTGGAGCCAACTTCCAGGGACCTGAGCCAAGGTTTAGGCACTCAATCCTAAGGATGTTGGCCCAAACTAAGGTATCTTCCCTCAGCCTAAGAGAGCTTGGCCTTGGGTTGTGTTGATCTCTTCTCAGCTTTCCTTGGTCCTCAGCACCCAACCTTAAGTCTCATGTTCTGTCTTGAGAATTTCATGGGTAAGTGCTGAACTGTTTGGTGGGCCCTAAGATGCTGAAGGTTTGGAAGCCTTGGCTGAAAACCTCAGGTCATTTGGAGTACTCCTGGCTAAGCTGGTTTAGTTTCAGCTTGGGGCTTGAAACAGGTTATCCCCTGACATCACCCCCCTTTCTAGAGTGCTATGTCATCAAAGCATGCAACATGAGCAAGTTGAAGACCCGTGACCAAATTATTTGGGGTGCCCCCAGGTAGGACCAATAGAATTCTCATACTTTGGCTGGTGCTGCCATGTCCTCCTCTGGTAGTCATATGTTCTCATACTCATACCCCTCCCACTTCAGTAGGAAATGGAGTCTGCCTCACATCAGGCAGCTATCCAGCACCTTATCCA
>QFEC01007476.1:0-17069 GCA_003316585.1 Gomphus bonarii
ATTTATTCCCAATGGTATTAACCATAGTGCTAGAACATTGGGACAGTTTTTTGAGCTACTGTAAAACAACAACAGGCAATGTGTTTTTCAAGAAGACAATGATATAGGAAAACTTTGTAATGGCTCACTTTTTCACAGTGCACAGCATTCTAGACTAACAAATTGTTGATAGCTTACCCTTTTGCTATGGTTTCGTAAATTCCAAGAAATTCTTTCGTTTTCCATAAAGTTCATAAGGTAGTGACCGACGGTTGGATAGAGTTGGTAGCCATCTTTAACTGTATCACAAAAACAACAAACATATACAGGTGGTATTCTCCAAGTCTCATACAGATCGAGAGCCCACCAAAATCTCGATTCATTTCAAATTTTTGGCGAATGATTATGATTTACATTTCCGAGCCATCGATATTGTGAAAATTCGAGAGAATCACTCCGGTTGCTGCCGTATGCATTGTATAATAAAAATTCGTCGTAGAGTTTTTCCACTATATCGGTCATTTCCGGGTGCTGCGGTATGCATTATATTTTATCGAGGCATTTCCAATATATGGGTCATTTGAAACTGTTGCCCATTGTTCGTCGACAATTGTTCGTCGACTATACATCATAGTATTTTTTTTTCATACATCTTCGAGTAAAAGGGTAACTTTCTAACTGAGAGCTATAATTATTTCTAACTTATTGGATGATAGTAGAGTTAGAGGCTATCATTATCTAGTCCATACCTCAGGAGATTCAGGGGAACCCAAAATTTCTCATGCTCTGTAGCGTCCCAGCATATAAATTTGACTACAAAGTAGAGAACCTTCCCCCAGAACCCCTTCTTTACCATCTCAGCCTCCTCCCCATAAATTCCTTTCAACACTATGATTTTTTCAGCCATATTTACCGCACTCTTTTTTATCATCTACCATCTCGTTTCGACCTTTGCATCACCAGCAGTGTCCATAAACGGAGTCGTTAGTCGATCCGTCAAACAGACGTCTTCACTGGCGAAGCGGGTTCCTCCGGGAGACAGCCTATGCGAAGGAGGTGACACGTGGCTTTCGAGGGAGTGCGACTTTGATATAAGCGACGAAGTGTGGACAGACTTATGCCGGCGCGCTGATGAATCAACTTATGAAGATCATGGATCCTGTAATGAGGGCCAAATGTGCATGGATACGATAGGCCCTAAACCTGATGAAGAAAGACACGCCGTATGCATTGATCGCCCGGGGGAGTCTGGCGGTGATGCGCCAGACAAGCAAAGTGGAGTCTACAATATGACTGCAATAATCTCCTTGAACCCCACGGAGCGCATCGCATCAGCCACACTAAAAAAAGACATGCCCAATGCTTCTGTCACAGCTTATCTTGAAGGTATGTATTGAAAATCCTCACCTAGTGGTATCTGGTGGTGACGGTTGCGTTTAATATCTAGGCAGTGATCAAAACTTTGTCATGGCTGCAAATCAAGCAATTGTGGGTTCCCGACGCGGCACAAATGAGAAGACCTGCTTATACGACTCAGCCCATCGAGACTGCCTACCCACGGCCAGATTCAACCTTTTTATTAATGACATCATTGACTTTACGTTTGGCCTGAGCTCTGGCCAAGAAGCGAGGCTTTACTACGCTATCTTGAGCAATGTTAATTAGTTGATGGAATAGTGTGGTAGAGCAGGGAGAACAAGGGCATCCTCAAAAATCTTCACACCATCCGATAGAACAAAGTAGTTTTGTAGTTGTGGTTTTGTAGTTCGACTGGCGCAGTCACGGAATGTGTTGAGTTGTCACGCATCACGCTGACTGCTGAACCTCGGTTGACATCGATAGCATTAGATTTAGGTTAATACACGGAGCTGTTCCCTGGAATGTTGCAACTACACGCATACAGTTCCCCAACACGTCAAAGAATCACCATCTTCATGACCGAGAAACGCTGACGCCCACTACAACCTACATAGCGTTACGTACACACTGGCAACTTTCATGCATGGCGAGAGGGAAAAAACGGTGAGCGCACCGCAAATCATCGTTCTGACGTAGCTAACATAAATTAGTGAGTCCTCATCTGCCTTGGCTACGTCAACAGTGGCTGTCAGACGATCTCCCCGGCGTCTATTTGGTCGTTTCCCTATCGAAATTGTCCGACATATATTCGAGTCAGCCGCCAACCACACACCAACTGCGTTCTCACTTTGCCTTGTTGCGAAAGATGTCCGTCGTTGGATCACCCCAATCTTGTACCGCACCGTCGTAGTGCTATCCGATAAGGCTGCTAAAGCTCGACCACATCCACTTCAAAATCTACTTCAACTTACTCATCCTAACCTAGTCAGGAACCTTTTCCTTCCACATTCTCATATCACCTTCAAACTTCATGACTTTCCGAAGCTGAGAAATCTTGCCCTTCCTGAATTCAATATGTTCACCCAAGGCGTAAACACCACTATTACCCATCTCACCGTCACTGGTTATTCAGGCTATCTGAATTGTTCATCATTCCGTTCTATCACTCATCTATATCTACCGAGGTCTGGGTTCATATTCTCTCATCTTCATTGGAGTCCAGAGATACTTCCCCACCTCACCCATATAGTGTGGGGAATGTTCAAGGTCCCAAGCCAAATCCTATTCTCTCCGTTCCTGGAATTAATAACCCAGTCGGGGTTTGATAAGTTGCAACTGATTGGTTTACAATGTTTGATGAAACCAGAGCGGTGGCGAAAGCAGCCCTACCACGATCAGCAGCTGGAAGCCGTGCTCCAAGAAAGTCCATTTCGAGACAACAACAAGATCATCGTCATCCCTGGAGACACCCATTTCGACTCCTGGCATTGGACAGATTGGTTTGAACATGAAGACATCTGGGAGATCGCGGAGCGGCTCCTCTCTGAAAGTGAGTACCATGTGGAAGTAGAACTTTGATCATCATGTACTGATGACGTTCCAGAAACCCAATCCTAAAATATTCCGTCAAAATGGTACACATGGCCCTAATTGTCCTGCGCAGTGCGGTCTGCACCTTTGTTACTTGTAATTGTATCCTGAGGACATTGTTCCAGAAGACCTTCTAATTCTAATGAGCCAGTTCAGCCTCTGACATTTACGAGCCATTTAATTGGATAAAATGGACTTGACACACAGAAAATTATTAATTCGTAACATTGCTTAACTTTTATTTGCCGTTTGTTGGTTTTCAGAATAAAAACCCTTCACCTATTTACCATTCTTGGAGTGGTGTCTTCAGCGTTTACACATATGGATGATATGATTGCCATTTTCGAATCTCAGACAATGAAGCTGACAATAATGAACAACCTTGAGCAAGAATACTATGTCGTGCGCCAAGGAATTTGATTCCCTCGAAAGCTCGACGCATTGGAGCCAGTGGCTTGATTGATCACCAACATTATCTCCAAAGAGGTCCATCCCTTGATTTCTCCTATGCCGTATTGCATGTTCGCGCTGCAGCCTGGGCATTATGGTTACGGAAGGGGCAAAGAGTCGGGAGGCCATTCTATTCTGATCAAGAAGGTCTCTCTATGATCTGGCGTGATCAACGACAACCCGAAGAAATCTCTGACTGTGAAACACCAGACCTTTTCCCAAACTAGCCTGTCTTTAGCATCTGTGTCGCTTGTCATTCTAATTCATTACCCATCACTATGAATCAATTTAAACTTCACAGGGGGGGTTATCCAACAAACTAGGATTTGATAATTTCATAGTTATCGATCTATGTGGAAAGTTTGGTAAATTCAGAGCCTGGATATCTTGTTACTCTAGTAAACAACCTCATATATATATCTTATACATGGAGCGTTTCAGAGTAAATAGGAATATCATCGTCATTCCAGCCAGTGGTGCTTGCGTTTTCTGCTTGTTTTGGGTTGGACTGAATGTCTCCAAGACGGTGAACCTGTTTGGCACCCTGAACAGCGGAGCGGTTCCTTTCTCAAAGCTAGTGCCGCCTAGGTCAGCGTACTAAAGACCAAAGTTTAGGGAGGTCAATCCAAAATATGAACGCCGCTGTGCTGAGCACACGTCTTCGTTTCATGCATGCAGATACAGAGAGTTCTCTTTGTACGCAAGCATTATTTGGTATTCCATTCCGTGGACTCAGGGATATTTTGCATACCCAGTACCATGACCGTGATCAACATCAGATTTCTGTTATTACATGTGGAGTTTCAGAGTGGGAGGGACTCTTCGAGGTGGCAAGGCAACAAGGCCATGATCCGCCCACGATGAAATCTTAGTGTTGAGTTGGCGACCCCAGAATGTGAAATTGTACTGTGCCTCGTTTCGACAGCACGGGGTGTATCATGATCTGAAATGGTGACGAGCCATATATGGCGAAATATTGCATTGGCTCCAGTCTGGACTAAGTTTCGCATCGTACGACCGTAATGCTGCAATACAGGACGACCAGCCCCCCAATTGTATGATGTGACGGATTTCCAATATGAAACTTGGAACTACTTTGGCCGGGTTTTCGATAGTTTTTGGGCAAAGGGGTCTCTCCAGACCATCATCAGTGGGGAGGTTTGCATGAGCATTGAAACCATGCACCTGCGGTCTATGACATCCAAAGGGACCAATGGCAGATTAAACAACTCTCATTGAAGCTGATTGACTCCGGGCGCGATGTAACCGACGGGTCCGGACGGGCGGAACAAATGAGAATACAGGAGCTAGGTGGTTTCGCCATAGGGGCTGGCAAACATGCGTGGCGCGATCAGGTGATCAGTCGAGTATGAGCAAGACGCTAAGCAACCAGTCTTTCACCCATCTAAGCATGACAGAAGAACTCGTGCAAACGCCGAAATCTGTGACCGCCTTCGGTCGAAAAATACATCCGAAAAGAGACGTAGTCCTTAATTAGAGTCACAAACTAAGCCATAGGCTCCGTCTGAGTTGCCGACCCTCTGGTCACTTGGACTTAGAAATTGCTAGGCAACTTGAAAATGAATACCTCAGAAAACCTATCTGAAAAGAGCATTCAAACTAAGTTTTAAAGACTCTTTGTTCAGGATTCACTGGAAAATAAGGGTTGTGAAGAGAGGAAATTATTGAACAATCAATAATGGAGGCTGATGTGATTTGAGGGCCAGATGTAAGTGTTCAGTTCTCGTAGTTTTGCCTCAAGAATTCTGGTCTCCAATCACGTTGTATATCACTGCGTAAGTGGGTGATTTATAAACGCCTCAGGTGCATGAAGACTGATCTGCGTTCGGAACTTAAATCGGGAATCTTGACAAAAAGTTGGTAGTAAAAATGGAATATTGTTAAGGGTACCGGTATACAATACCTTCGGTGTCTGACTGACCGACTGACCATTGCCAGCTCCCCGCAGTTGTAGACAGGGTGTCCAATAGAGCGCTGACGTGCACCTATTATATAAGCAAGTATTGCATCCCCTCTTTTGCCTCTTCTTATAGTACACCTCCTCTTTTCTACTATCGTGAATATTTCTCGTTTGTTTTCTGGTTCTGCGTGGTTCTATGGGAGTACCTCGTGCAACTTCCCCTGAACTCAACCACGTCATATAGTAGAACATCTGGCATACCCCGATGGCGTCGCCACCTAGACTTGATACCGAACACATATCGCCACCTGCCATGGACACGGCTGGCAGTAGTGGAGAACGTACCCCGACGACTGATGTCGTTACTTACAAATCGCGTGGGTTGGGTATCTTTCACCCCTTGCAGAAAGAGTCGCAGAAAGAATCACAGAAAGATGAAGGGCAATCTAGCACCGCAGCAAACGCGTTAATGGGGAGCTGGTGGGGGCTATCTGAGCGGCCAGGTAGCAGACCTTGGCACAACACTCCGAAGTGAGTGGTGGCATAACTATATCCATCGAACGCTCACGTTCGCTCCCGCAGACGTCGCAAAACCATCCCTCCAGATCAAGAACTTGCATATGAACGCACGAAGGGAGCTATGAAAAAGGCTGCTGCATCCTTTTCTTCTCATGCTGCCGATGTAGGCATTGAGGCACTTCGTTTCGCTGCGGAGGCTTTGGACCTCGCGCATGTTGTGGGTCTCTCTGAAGCTGCACATGTGCTGTTAAGTATTTGGGAAGGCGTCCAATTTGTCGAGGTGAGTCCGAGTTCCACGATCCACCTCTCCACTTGACCAAGTTTCTATAAAGACAAATAGATTGTCTTGTCTGCGCCTTACGGAGCGCTGTGCGACAATTTTGTACAGCGTTCGTTCAGAAATCGACGCGTCTGGCCAGGATGTGGCTGATATTCTTCGCGAACCTATGGAGAGACTCATAGAGTCAGTACCACATTTTCCTACCTACTGTTACTTGCTCACCTCACCACAGCTCTTTTCGTCGAGTAGAGCATTTCGTCCAGAAACAAGTCTCTCGGCCTTTTCTTAAGCGGTACCTTAAGCGGGATGAAGATGCATGGAGGATCATTGCCTGTGACGCCAGCCTGACCGACAGTGTCGGATTATTCAGCGTCGCCATCCAGCTCCGTGCTCTCAAAGAGATTCGTGGACAAACACGGTACTTTCAGCATCCCGATGTGCCTGCACAACCCGAACCCCACGAAATCGTGCCAGCCATCGCTGCAATCCGAGCTGCACAAGCTGCGCATGATAGTGCACACGACGAGGCTGACTTATATGCATCTATGCGGGCTGCCCTTCGAATGGGTAGCGATGTTGCTATGCTAGATGTCCTTCAGGTGAGTCCCTAAATGTGATTGCCACCGTTTTGTGTTGATGTGTGGTGTGCTTGCAGATCAATCATGGAGAGATCCAGGAGGCGATCAAGACTCTCCAGCGTGCGATTGAAGATCCTCGGCTTTCCTCTGTACGTGATTCCCCCCAAACTCTCCCAGAGATTGAACCCCAAGGACGTGGGTTTGTCGTGGAGCCTGCCACACCTTCAACATCGTCCGAAGGATCATACTATGGCTTGAACCTTGCCCAGAAGCGGACCAGTATCCCCCTCCCTCCCCCTTTATTGGACCCTGAACAGGATGCAGCTTTCCATCGAGAATTTTTGGAAACTGGGCTCGATGCTTTGCGCAGGCTTAGTGGCACGAGCGGTGGTAGTGAGAGCTTGCCACCCTGGACAATCACAAAGTGAGACCCTTTTGTGTCATATACATGTTGCACTTTTCGGATGCTCATCGTGTGCAGGTGGGAAATAGATCGGGAGGGCAAAATTGGATTTGGCTATTTTAGTGATGTCTATAAGGGAACATGGCGGGGGAAACAAGTAGCAATAAAAGTTCGTACCTCTTACTGTACTTCTATGCATTTTTTAACCCGGAAGTCACACTCCCAGATTCTTGCACCAACAACACCACGAAAGCTCTTCAGGCACGAGGCTACCATTTGGACTTCCCTTAAGCACACACATGTCCTTGAATTGCTGGGAGCATCTAGTGCTACTGGTGATCCGCCATGGTTCTTCGTTAGTCCGTACATGAAAAATGGTACCGTTGTATCATTCTTGAAAGCTATTGCGAGTGGAGAGTTTGGCCGCGGTGAGTAGTGATCAGCTAAATGACTCTGTGTCTTGCCTTGTCAGTGCTCGAGCCTGACGCTGAACGGTGTAGGTCGAAGGAAGACATACCCTGGTCCTCTTCAAATGATGCGAGAAATCGCAGTTGGCATGGCATACCTACACAAAGAAGGCGTGTTACACGGCGATCTTAAGGTATTTCAATAATGATTATATGTTTTTATCAATAGGCTCACCCAGCCTTTCCTTTTTTCGGGTAATTTGAATGTTATCCCTGGCCTTAATTCCACAGGCCAACAATGTCCTTATTGACGACGAACTACATTGTGTCATCTCTGACTTTGGGCAAAGCGAGCTTCGGAGCGAGGTTTATCGGCTGAGTCATCGACCACAGCCCCGTAAGTTTACTTTCCATTTTATTTTTCGTATTTGTTCATTATATCTCCAGCTGGAACACTTCGCTGGCAGGCGCCTGAAATCCTCAGTGGAGAGAGCATGATGACACCTGAATCGGACGTGTACGCTTTCGCGATCGTGTGCGTCGAGATCCTGACCAACGGAGAGCTACCTTGGCCATTGCTCAATGACCAGACCGTGCAGCAGCTAGTTCTCTGTATGCACGGTTTTGAGCTGGTAGTCTCTAGCTAACTTGATCTCCATATGGCAGATAATAACAAGCGCCCAAAGATCCCACTGCGTCCAGAGACTTCATTGTCGTTGGTGTCGCTAATCGAGCAATGCTGGAGTACAGATCCGGCGGCACGTCCTTCGTTTGATATTGTAGGACAAGGTCTGGAATATCTTGTCGGTGGTATGGCACGATCCAAGAGTTCTAGTCCCCATAGCAAAGTTCTCAGCCTCATACGCCAAGAGGAGCGTAAACGCAGTCCCGACATGGCACCAATTGGTCTACCTGACGTGTCCCGTAAGTACCACCTCCAATACATCCGTGCAGTCTCAGGCTCACGATGGGTAGCGGAAGCGCTGGGACAGGATGCCTCGACTTTTGACACTGCAGCTCAGAGCTCAAATGTGGAGGCTGATCATGCTCTAATTCCGCCATCCAGTATCCCACTGCAGCGGGTAATCACTCCTAGTTGGGGAGAGTCTGCGCCCCCTCCCATTACGCACGAAAGTCCTCTCGACTACAATGAAAAAGTGGTGCCTGGCGCATCACAGCCGTTAACCCCAACTCCTTCGTCGATTTTCACCGATACCCAATCGGGTTTCTCGGAATCCGATGGTCATGATCTATGGGATGGCTATGAGTCCCCGCCGCCGCGAGATGCCCGCGTGGCAGCCACGCGTGATGAAAGGCGGTACAGGCTGTTGCTCCAGCATGGCTTTCATCCGACTTGTAGGTCAAATTATTCTTTGCAAAATATTGAGGTGCTTACCTTCTCCATGCAGTGAATTTGCCCATGTGGGAGCCATCACCTGTACGGTTGGGCGCGATTGGATACTTATCCAAGCCTAAAGGCAAATTTGTGACACTATTCAACTCGTTTAATCCGTCGTCGGCCACACCTGATAACCGTGTGCATGGGCTTCCTTCGTTATACGGGTATGGACCTGTCCGGGAAGCTACAACTCGTCTAGACAGGAGGAACATTGCGCAGATAGGATACGATATGATCCAAGGGCTTTTGACTTTCAAGAAAGGTAGCGGTTCCGATAGTACATTCTCGTGAGTTTGGGGTGCATTTAGGGTATCTCGAATCTATGACCATGTGGTAACGAGCGTCGTTTTTTTTCACAGCCGATCTGTGAGAAAGCGATATTCTTTCCCCTTGCGAGCTGGCCATAAACATGCCTACCTTTGCACCGACAATACAACGTATCGGTACATGGTAGACACGGATACAGCGAAGGCGTGGTTCATTGCCAATGTGCAGAAGATCGTGCGTTTATATGGCATGGAACACAACATACAGCGAGAGGACGTGTATCTAGGTCGGTTTCTTCCCCATTTGTATGTGGAGTTTCCTTTTGATAGTGATCACCAAAGTCATCGGCACCCTTGAAACACGTGACTACGGGCTCTTTGTGAGCCACGAACACCCAGATGGGCAGGTCCACTTCAATGTTTACACCGATCGGCGAATGGGGCAAGACTGGGGCTCCTTCTCGACGGACTCTGACATATCCTCCACCATGCCGGGTCCGGAGTTCAGTTTAGGTGCCGATGCTCCGACCGTGGCCTCGGTACATGCGACAAAAATCTCACGCGTCCGCGCTGCCTCAGATCCGCAAGATGCCGTTCTTCTAGCTAGACTTCGATTTAAACCTGACGAAGATGAGCCGACTCGATTGTGATTTCAGTAGAACAGTTGCTCGCTCATAGACCATTGGACCATTTTTCTCTTACATGCATACCAATCATCACCTGTTGTTGCACTCCTATTTTTTTTCTTCGCTTTCTTCGCTTTCATTACTCCATCTCTTGCCTCTTGAACATTCATAATACCTCACTATACCTCAGAAATGTCCTATCGTAAGACCCTTACCATACTTGTGCTTGTATTCATTTAAATTATTCGAGAAATAAATAAAAATCATATCCCTAAAACAAAGTCCAACTTGACAATAATGGTCTCCCCCTTGATCATACGAAGCACATGTGCAGGTGAGTACAATCAGAAGACCCCTCACCTACCAGAGAAAAACGCAGGAAAAAAAAAGAAGAACAAACTGATCTTCAACATCTGGGTGGTAAAAATGACATTTTGGGGTTCCCATTATTGTCCAGCATTCCAAGACCGTCCTCAAAATAATCGTCGTATGTGTGAACGAACCACCCGACCATGTTGGCCTTGAAAAACATGCAGTTGTTCTCGATGGTCGTCCAGTATTCTGTAAAATTGCCGATGTTTTCGCCCGGATTTCCCCATCCTCTACGGTTTGGTGAAATCGAAGCCGATATGATTGGCACGCAAGAAATTTAACCTACCTGTCATGAGTGCCACCGCTTATGCTCGACCAGAGAGTCTAACAATTATGTTTATGAGTGAGGCTTATTTTTGGCACGCAAAAAAAAAAAAAATTGTTTCTTTTTTTTGGGGAGGGACTTCGTATCATACTCACCTGTGAAATCAAGATTGGAATGCCGGGGATGCTGCTTTGTATGAATGAAATGTATTGTTCAAAGTATGGCCAAACATCGGCCGCAGTGGGATAGCGATCCGCATGGTAGTAAGGCATAACTACCGTAACTTGAGTACCCTAACATGGGCCTTACTATTTCAGATTGAAACACTCACTGTGAAGTTGAAGCAAGTCGATGATCGGGGCAATCTCCTGCCCAACCGGGCCAAGCCCCGTCAAGTCACCATTGCTTAAGATTCCTGGCCGATCCCAATCCTCCGAGATAGTGATCGGGATGCCATACGGCTGCAAGTCGCTTTTCATAGCCTGGAGATCGGAAATGAAGTTTCCTCCATCGACCCCATCACCTATGGGTTCGGACCCAAATGCTAGAGAGTGGAAGACATAAGGGGCCACTGGTCCGAGTGTGGGATCTTGAAGGACACCAAGAATGGATGCTTTTGTCTGTTGCCACAGACTCTGGTCTCCAAATCCCCACCAAACTTGAGGTATTACTGCCCTGAATATTGTGCGAGAATAAGATTCCACCTATAATATATATATATAATGAAATACAAACATATTGTTTAATATCCCAGCTTGCAAAAGGGATGCCCAGATACTTTGGTCTCGGCACTCTGGAGCATAGATGCGTACCATGGAAGCGCCAAAGTCACTTTTCATGCGCGCGAAATCCGCATTGATCTTATTGAAAGAATTAGTGTAGTCTGAGCAATCAGAACTTTCCAAAGCATAGCTGAACCTGAAATGTCATCAGCGGCCATCAAGCAGTAAAAAATACCTGTGGGGTGGCACGAACCCCATAAAACCGTACTGTTCCTGATTACACCACCAACTCTCGCGGCTCTGGCTTGGTGGTGTAGTGCCTGAGAGTTGAGCAGTACCTAGAGGGAAACATGAGCTTGCACGAGCAATGGGCTCGACGTTGACGGCGGTCCCTCGGATGCAAGTCACCAGTAATAAAACGATGAGGGGTGAAATAATAAAATATCCCCTCAGCGAGTAGAGCATGGCGGATTGGGGGAATTATGCGGTCTTGAGGAATGACATTTTATACCCTTATAGATCAGCCTACGTTCAAGTTAGAGAGATAAGCTCCGCCATAGAGTAAAGAAGGCTGGTCTATAGTTAGTGCGCCCCATTCTCTGTATACTAGTGCCCAGAATACATGATTAGTATTATTGTGTCAGGAAAATCGTTATAGAACGTGGGCTACTTGTAGTGATCACCGAGTTACATAATCATCGGCAGAACTCCGTTTAGCTTTGTCGAGACCTTTACCCCTGGTATAATCGACTAACAGGAACCAAAACACTCACAAAGGTAGTATATGTTTTTCCCAAGTCAGTTTTCGACATGTCTGTGTTCTTTTTGGCTAATATTATAACTCAAGTTTCATCCTGACTCAGATTCGGGAAAAGTATTGGAGTCAGTTGAAAGTGTGAAATACTCCAACGGTTCCGTCTATCAGATATAAATAATAATAGTGGAAAATATTGTCATCTCTCAAAAGTTACAGTAGTTGAGAGACCTTGAGATGAGTTCCGAGGCGTCAATGTGACTTTCCTCGAAGTGCAGATTACTCCTATTCACCCCACTCCCCAAAGTCTGACGGTGCCCATATGGTAATTACATTCTCCAGGTGCGGATCCATCTTAGATAGGAGTGGTTCCCGTACTCTTACAGGAGCTATCGGCAATCATGTCGTTATGGAAGACATGGGATGGAAGATACCTAACTAAATTGGTGGAACATTAGATTGTGACTGTGAAGTGGGTATTATTCCAAATTTATTGGTGGTTATAACCTTACTGATTTGCAATCGTATCAGGAGAGTGGCTCAATCACACACTATGAGCTGGGAAAGTTACTCCTTGACTCTAACCACTGTCTCCTAAGTAGGCCAATGTTATCTTTCATTCAGCATCATTTATTCACGTAATCTCTACATCGATACATGAGGGTGACCGAGGCATCTCCTGTCTTGAGGTAGTTCTTGTATAAAACCGGATACCCCCCTGTTTTCTCCGCTCACTGTTGTATGACAACGAGTGTGTCTTCTGGTCTTCCTGGATTTGAACCCAACGAATTCTGAAAAATAGACATCTATGGAAGCTCGCAGGCCGCATCTGGCCCAGATGTAGAACACGATTAATGATCAAATGTTTAACTCAAAGAACGGCTTGACGCGAACATTATTTACCGTACAATACGGCCCGCACCCGCAACAAAATATAAAATATTTAGTATATTTCAGTGAGTTTATGTCTATGCCTGATTATTGTATGGAACCACAATAGCCTAGTTGATAATGTCGCAGATATCATTTAGCATCGTAAAGTCAGTGGAATACTTTCCAAATATTCCTGCCCCTCACATACACAAATCGTCATACCATAATCTCACCTTCTCATTGCTCAACATCACATCAAACGCAGTACCCTATTGCGCACGGTGTTGGGCTATTTATATCCAGGCAGCGATAGTCAGAGTTCTTAGCCGTCTCCTTGAGATCATCTGCGACTGACTATCGAAGTAGTACAAAATCTACGATTCACCCACAAAGACATAATGTCTGAACCAATATGGAAGTGCTTTGTCGGTTAATAGAACAAATGGGAACACCAATCATTGATGTATGTATTAGATAGGTGCCTAATGTTAAAGATCTGGAATGCCGATGGGTACAGACACAGATACGAACATGTTATCATAAATTAGGTCATTTCAAGGCGCTGTTATATATATATATAATGCGTTGGTGATTATGTTCCTTGCTAGAATTTGAAACATGCACATACGCGTAGAACCCAAATGTACAGGTCGGCCTGGAAGCTGTGAGAATTAGGGGGAAGGTAAATGATAGAAAAGCGGCCCAGAAGAGACATAGATATGACGATCCGGCTCATTACTACCTCCCACCAAATACGAAATAATACATAAAGTACATTGGTAAGGCATAAGGATAGACATTTACTACGATGACTCCACGAAATATTTCCGCAGAATACGTGTAAATCACGAGGCCTTCCCCCGGAGAATAGAATGCAGCGAGAAGAAAATGAACATTGAAATGGCATTAAGATGGGCGCGCACATAGGTGCTGAAATATTGAGAAAAACACAGCCGAGCCCCAATAATATCTCTTATTTTCATTTCATATTTAATCTTGTTATTTTCCTATGGATAAATTCGAGTCGAGACACCAATTTTTCATGTCTGCCCGGCATATGAATTAAGTTCAGCCAAGCTGAGTCACACCCAAGTTGAATATGGGTTGAACAATGAGTGAGGGATAGGTAAAAAGCGTGCTGAACATCCTCCCATCTTTTCCTGTATCCATTTCCAGGCTGAGCATTTTAGTCAGAGCATTTATATGGATTGGATTATTTACATCATAACTAAATCTTCAACTGGTGTTGACTCCTCTTTTTTGTGGTAGTGGAATGTTAAGTACTGAAGTTGTATTAATAGGTCCTGAGGTTAGACTATGTAGTCCAAGGTGGGATGAGGTTGTCCAAGGTGGGAGGGTCTTGACCAAGGATGATGAGTACTGTTAGATCCCAGACTCCCTCAGAAAGATCTCAGACATCCAATATCATAATTCCTTAATTACCTACCTCCAATTCATACCCAAGGCAGACTGAAGCTCTACTGGACCCCAAAAGGTCCTACAATTGACCCATTCAACTACATTCCATAGGCACATTTTTTCACTTAGTTCAATTTATAAAGTTGTTTTGTATTCAAGAGCTGAACATTCTCTTTGGGAAGGATTTTTCAGCTAACCTCATTTAATACTATTCTGAGGTCTAAGAGAGCCTGGCTTGTAAACAAAACTGTGGAGCACAAAATGATTGTTCAGAATTTCTGAGAATAATCATAGACCTTGCATGGTGTCTCTTATTTGTACTGTAAAGTTTTTAGATCCAATAATAAATATGTGTAGTCTGAGTAATCAATAAATTGAGATTATAGAGTACCAGTGTAACTCACTTACATGTATACTGATATAATAAAGCTCTAAAGGGTCTAAAAATATTCCAGCACAAAAATAAAATACTATTCAGGTCTGTGATTATTTTCAGATATTTTGATAAACCAGTCTAAGCTCCATAGCAGTTTAATACAAGCAAGGTGGATTGTTAAGTTGGCCAAAAAATGCATTGTGTAATAGAAATGTTTGGTTGGTCTACTGTTGGGAGTGCAAAGGAAATATACAGGAAGGATCATGTTTGAAGTTTCAGATGAATCTGTCAAGAATTGACTGAGAAATAATGATTTGAAAATTGGCCCAAAATAAGAATGGATTGGTAAGGTCACATGCAAATGACAATAAAGCAGCCTTGGTAGCATATCATGAGAACATTGTTTGTTTCCTACTTGAGGAGGGAGAGGATGTAAACTAACAAAATAAGCAGAATACCATGGCTTTCAGGGATTACCTACACTAGTCATTAGTCATACTTTATAGGGCACTCTGACAGTACTGTCTGTTATTACTCAGTCAATATCATGGTAGATACTAAGAATGGTAATATGTGTTAGATAATGAGCAAAATCATAATTTTCATGAAAATAATGATTGTAACAAATTTTATAACAAGTTAACAAGCTGTTATGATTAAGATCTATTTGGAGTATGCTGAGGAATGTTACTATAGCAGATCTGACCTATTTGGAGTGCATATGAGTGCATATATGCACATTCATGCATATTTTTGACTGATCTTGACAATGACAAGTCTATATGGCTAACTATTTTGATGTGATATTCTGGCCTGACTAGAACTATTTTTCAAGATTTATTCTGTATTTTCCCCTTCCTTCTATTGAGTTCTGTTACCTTTCCAACCCATCTTCCCCTGAGACAAAGTACTTGTACAGAAGTATTTTGTAGCCAAAAACATGGGATCCCTCCACAATGAGAATATGAATATTAGTAAAATGTTATCATACCTGATACTGGTTATCAGGTAGAATAACATTTTACTCTATTTACATTGTCAAAAACTTATCTTACTCATCGTCAAAAACATTTTACAGGTATCTGAACCTTTAGTGCCCCGAGCACTTACAAGCGCTAAAAGTGAATAGTATACAAAACAATAAAGTGATTTTCCCATCCCCACATTGACTTCTATTCTACAAAAACCATAGGGCACTCATCCCCTAAATTGCTTATATAATTCCCATCACATCCAAAGTCTTGAATCATCCTTATTTGAAATTCCACTCACACTTAACCCAACCAAAGCATCCATCAGAGCAGTACACATCATAGGACTAGCATGAGCCTGGTGAGCCATCAACCTTACAAAACATGTTTGCATTTCTAGCTCTAGGTTCATTTGTATGTACTTTACTATATTTTGTTGTCTTTTTCTTCTCCCAGTCCATATAAAATGTATTTCCTATATGATGTCATGTATATATCATCCCCTCATGTACACATGTCTCACCAGTTTCCTTGCCTCCTAACCATGTAGTATTTAGTTCTAACATTGTAAAATTTTCTATTGCTCCAGAATCACCAGAAAAACAAGAAAGAAACTTTTATTGATTTCCTAACAAAAATCACATAAAAACTCTACTCCACTCCACATTCTTCTGGCTCTTAATCTTGTTAATATGCATATTTTGAGACAAGCCAATAGTAACTCATCATGACATAACATGATTAAAGTAGGAAGTATAACTGTAAGTTCCATGTTAGATCCCATATATTTCCTAAATATCACACCCAAATATCCAAACACCTATAATCACCTATGCTGAACGAACACTGGACCAGTCTCAAAACTATATCAAGATCCCAAGGTCATATCAAGATGTACACACTTCTACTAAGACACACATCTCACACTAAGCTCTTCCAAGTCATTACCAGACACCCCCTTGTATTATATATATCCCTCCTCCATAAGAACAATGATTTTCTTTGTTGACTCATTATAGAATACTTGTAACTTTTTCTTTCTCAGACTCTATCCCTCTTTATTATTACAATGGAATCTATTATATAAACCCCTAGACTCCTGTACTGTTTACTAATTCAAATATCAACTAAGTTTTCCTCTCTCATCCTTCATACTTCTCACAAACCCTTGCAACTTCAAAATTAGGGATAATATGATCAGGGAGGTGTAACATACAAGTTGAAGCCAAGTCCATGTGAATCTGAACCCTTGTGACCACTGAGACAAGTCTGACTCAAATACCTTGGTCTGTACTGTCAAAGTATGATCTACCGAGCCTCGGTTCACTCGGTCGTACTGACCAAAGTCTGACCTACCATATTACAAGCTACAGACTTCCAAGTCTTACAAGTACTATTCGGTTTGGCTCAGCTTGGTTTGGTATATCACACTTCGATTATATTCTTCATTACTCGCTCACTTCGCTTCGGTACATGTACGGGCTGTTGGGTTTCTGACTAGATATCTTGGGATGTATTTATGACTATTTAAGGGAATTTA